>PVKS010019667.1:0-24126 GCA_004027875.1 Aplodontia rufa
AATCAGCATATTAGAGTGATGTGGCTTCCTCAATGTTTATAGCAGCTCAATTTACTATAGCTAGATTATAGAACCAACCCAGATGCCCCTCACTCGACGAGTGGATACAAAAACTTTGGTACGTATATACAATGGAATACTGCTCAGCCATTAGAGAAGACGATATTATGGCTTTTGATATCAAATGGACGGAGATGGAAAGAATTATGCTAAGTGAAGTATCTCAATCTCAGAGACTAAAGAGCCAAATGGTTTCTCTCATCTGTTTATGCTAGAATATATGGGGAAGCAGTAGGGTAGACGGCTAACCTAACAATACTTCAAATTGTATGACTCTCAGAGTAATAGGGGGATGGCTCCCTAGGATACTTGGAGGTGTAGGGAGGGGGGATGGGGGGGAGGGTGTATGAAGAACTCATAGGAGACTGGAGAGTGGGAATATGGGGGAACCACCCCAGAAGCTGATGTCATTCCTCCACAAGATACCCATTTAACGCATGAGTTCTTCTTGGGGAAACTACAACAGGTGAAACCCGAGGTGGTCATCCATTGATTACAGTTGGTTTGATATTTTTTCCCCCTCAATTGTATCTCTATATACTTCTAATTTAAAAAAAAAGAAACTTTTTGTAGACAAAAACAAAACAAAACAAAACAAAAAGAAACTTTTTGTACTCTATTAAAATGTATTAATTTGTCTTAAACTCTGGTATATTAAAAGACACTTTTTATGAAAAAAAACATATATACACTTTTTGCTATTAGATGCATATTTTACTTGTTTTTGTCCATATTCATTTTATTATCCATGTAGGTGAATATTTTAGTTTTACTTTTAGATAATTGCAAATTTACATAAAAATTAAATTACACAATTTGCCACATATACTTTATTCATAACAAAAATTATGTATGCTTCAAGTTAGCTGCTTCAAATCTTAGTGGCTCTGAGCTGTAAGGGTTCTGAAGACAATTTATCCAGATTCTGATTATAAATCTGTACCTACCGTCCTCAGGGCTTTTGATTTTATTCTTAGATATATCTAAAAAATGCTTAACAACAAATACAATTGATTCTTTCTCTGTCTCTCTCTCTCTCTTAAAAAATGAGTTAAAATCCCATAGTATGGGATTACCAGAACATAATTAGCCATATTCTAGAAGTACACCTGCTGTTTCAAAGGATATATAGACTTTTAGTTTGCTCACAAAAAAAATGGATAAATTTATATCCCCACAAACATTATAATAGTGACTGAGTTTCAATAGCCTTAGCAACTAAACCTTATTGGTCTTTATCAAGCATGTATCTTCTGAATTGTCTATGATAAGCTTTGCCTGTATTCTTTCATTGCATCTTACATATATTGTTAACTGTTTTGAAAAGGTGGTTTTATTAATACAGATATTACTTCTTTTCTATAATCTGATTCAAATATTTTCTTCCAGTCTGCTTTCTTCTAATTTTATTTATAATAAACCTCTATTTCTTACAGAAGTCATAAACTTCTATCATTTCCAATCTGAAATTTTTACCTTTATTTCTTTTATTCCCCCACATTATAGACCTATTACACTGTATTTTCTTTCAAAATGTTTAGTTTTTAAAAAGTGATCCAGAAAAATATACTTTTTAAAAATCAATAGCTGATTTTCCCAGCATCACTTAACAGACTGCATTTCCCTCATTAATTTGAAATCATATTTATATAAATATGCAAGTATGCACATGCCTGTGTGTAATTCAGAATATTTTACTGTTCCTTTAATCTATCTGCCTTTTCCTAAGCCAATACCATGTTGTTTTAATTACTATAACTTTATAATGTATTTTGATGTCTTGTGAATATGTTTTGATGGTTGGCATGAAACCCCAATCAAAAAAGGAGCCTGCTTTCCAAACTCTCTTGGCTCTTACTGTGCATGTCCAGACAAATTTTAGAATCTTTATTTTGTCAAAATTCTCCCAAAGGCATTTCACTTTCTTATCTTCTAAAGAAACACTTATTTCTTGTTTTCTAAACACTTTC
Source organism: Aplodontia rufa (assembly GCA_004027875.1). Taxonomy (NCBI): domain Eukaryota; kingdom Metazoa; phylum Chordata; class Mammalia; order Rodentia; family Aplodontiidae; genus Aplodontia; species Aplodontia rufa. Next base: position 2,031 of record PVKS010019667.1, read on the forward strand.
CTTAACCAAATTGAGTCCTTAAAAGATCCTTTATGATTCAATTAGAAGTCCTAAATATTGAGTTCTAGGCAAGAAATAAAAAGTTATAACAAAAACATCCACTGCACTTTTCTTTCAAATGCTTAATAAACATTCTTCGTCTTAACAACCCTGCTGGGAACGTTTTGTTAAACTCATTTAGTGAAGAAACTGAAGTTTAGGGAGCTTTGTCAGCATGGAGCTACCCAGCTGGAAATATGGTAAAGCAAGGGTTATAACTGATTCTCAAGCTAAAACACAGCGTCGAAAGTGTCTCTTATCTCTAGAGAGCAGTTCCCAAACTGCTCTCCCTGGACCAGCAAGAGCAGCGTCACCTGGGAATTTGTTGCAAATGCAAGTTCACAGGCCCACCCAAACCTACCTAATCAGAAACACTGGAGATGGTTTTGAGCTTTCCAGGTCTTCTGATTCAGGTAAAGTTTGAGAACACTGTTTAGAGTCTAAACACTAAGGGGTGATAAGAGAGTGCAAGAAATTTTGCTTGAAAAAAAAAAATCAGAAAAATATAGCATTCATTGTAATGAATGAGAATGAATGCTAAGAACATTCAGGTTTTTATTAAATGACTATAGCATTAATAATAACAATCACTTTTCAAATCAGAAAAATTGAGAAACCATTGAACCACAGTGTACCAAAATCTAAGCTATATCATTCCATTTCTCTATGATCTGTGGTCAAGAAATGCATCAATAAACCTTGGACAAGACACAAATTTTGTCTGTAAGAGTTTTTATCTCCTTCAGGAGCCAAACCATAAACAGGTGTGAGTATCAGAGTGCCAAAGAAGTTTGGGAGAAAACAAAAAACCTGAGAAGAAATAAAACACTGAAAGGTAACAGAAAATAAGGGGAGATTGTGAAGAAAGAGCAGCATAAAGCATCAGCACGGCTCTAAGGCTGAGAAGAGTGAGGACCAGCAAAGGAGTGAGAGTCTCCAGAGTGGTTGTGGGTGTTGGGCCAGCAGCCCACTCTGGGGTGACGAGGGGAGCCATATGCCCTGTGCATTTGGGGCTGTCCACAGCTGCCTTTGATCAGAAAGGGAACCAAAAAATAAATAAAATAACCTTTTCAATGCTATTTTTGAATTGGATACATTTACTACTATTTGCAGCAAAATACATTTTGTCCAAATTCTCATTTCGTGAAATTAGTGCATCGAACAAGTTGGATCTGCCCATGCAAAGGGGACTTGGTGGGTTCAGGTGTTTAGCCTTTTGTAATAATTAGCTATTAATTAAGTGATTAAAGGTAACTAGCTTTTCTGTTGGGTATCCTGTCAGGATTAGGAATAAATTCTTAGAGAAACTATCTGTAAAAGGCACAAGCTTGAATCCAAAGCATTTAATACACTCTCTGGTCTTTCATCTGGTGGTGAGGTGCCTGCTTGGTTTAGAAAAAAATCAGCCTATAAGATTTTCAAAATCACCCTCTGAACTGTTGCTGTAGCACATCCTCACCACCCTCTTGGAATTTAAAGCAGCATTTCCAAGGTTTATTATTTGTATTGGTTTTAATAGGATTCTTTTATGAACCTTTTTAATGAGGAGTGTTCAATTATTGCTTCCTGAAAACACTGCTATAATATCAGACTCCGTGCTGGGAGGCCTCTTTCAGCGAAAGTGTGTGTGATCTGAATAGAAAATAAAAGAACTATTAAATAGCCATTCTTTTCCTTTACTGTATTCTCCTTTATGTCTGACAGAGTTGGCGGATGGCAGATATATGCAAACTTTTCATCTTTCTAGTTTGGGAAAGTCACTGGATTTTAAAAGAAAATATATTTAAATGTTAAAATCCATATGATGTGACACTGATCAGATAAGGACTTTTTTCAGACTAAAACATCTCTCTTTTCTTACAAATTCAAAAGGATTGGGCAGCAGCTTCTTAAGCCTGTGGAATGATTAATTAGAGAGGGGGCCCCAGGGAAAGCACAAGCATCCAAAAACAAATGTACGTGTTTAATATGTAAAACTCAATCTGCAGTTTAAAACTGGATCTAGCAACTTGGAGCATGTGCCCCAAGGCATGGCTCAGATACTCTGCAGAAGGATCTTACTGATAACTCTGAAGGAAGAAATTCAAATTGCTAATCCACTTTTAATCACCAATCAGGAGAACCTTTGCAGATTACTTGATAAAAACAGACCAGAATGTGAATTGAGTTGAAAGTGTTGCTTGCCTTTTATGTATATTTAATTAAAGCTATGAAAGCTCTCCTGAGTTCATGTACATAGTAGATGATAGTCCACTATATGGAATGATAACTGGGGATGTTCAAAATCAATTTAAGAGGCTCAAAAATAAGCCCATCCTTGATGTAATGGTCAGGACAAAGAAAACACATATACCCTGATCAAACCAAGACTGTCATCATTCCACCCTGATAATCCATGTTTAATAAACAAACCTTGAACTTTTATGTAGATGGAAGCATATTAATCCCTTGTCACTCAAACATCTGGTACATGGTACTAGACATCTGCACATGGAACATAAAGTGCTCTGATGGAAGAATTTAATTTACTTCCATGGAGGACTTCCTTTGGTATTTCATTTGTACACAGGTTACTACCATCCAATGAGAGAATGACATGAGAAAGAAATTAAAGAACAAAATGCATTCAGACAAAGAGTATATACATGAATTATGTCTTGCAATAGGTGTGTTAGACCTATTTTAAGTTCCAAACAGCAGAGCATCGTGCATCACCCTCAAGAAGTAGCTTGTGGTGAGTGAGGATAAGCAGTGAAGCAGCTCCAGGCGGTGTCCCCCACCAAGGCCTCTCACCTGTAATCATGTGCCCCATCACCATGCTGTGATCCTATCCCTGGCCATCTTACGCATCTGGATATCCAAACCAGCCTCAAGACAAGTCTCTTAGCCTCCCTGTCTCCTTCCAACTAACTTGCCCCCCTCCTTCTGTACAGAATTTCTATCTCTGGCATAATATAAATGGAATGTACTATTGGATTCTTTGCTATTATAGTTTTTATTATGATTATTATTATAATTGTACCCAGGTGAGGTTGAAAAATCCTAATACTTCCTGTTGCAGTTCTTTCCCTCCTACTGAGCTAGACATTACCACCTTATTATATTGGCTTTTTATTCATCACCAAAGGGATGCTTTGGTATGGGCATATTTTTATTAAAATATTTTTCATAATAGTCTGATGATGTGGTTAGTATGATTGCTTACTTTAAGTGAAGGGGAGGAAAAAAGTGGCACCACATACAATCTGAAAGTTAACACAAAGTTAGAATTCACATGCCTGAGTTTCTTGCAGAGAGTCAACCCAGCTATCAAATATATATATATATAATGAAACAACATAAAAATTTCCACCCAAGAAGTGTTTATCCTTGGAGTAAGCGAATAAACTTACCTTATTAGTTCACCAGAATATTGCACCTTAGCACTCATTCATCAGCTGTTAGACAATTATATTGCCATTGAAAAGCCTTCACAGGGAGGGAAATGCACTGTCATCAAGACTGTGAGTCAACTTGACCTACCTTTTCACGTACAGTGAAAAGGTACCAAGCCCCAGGGTTGTGAGATTTTCAAAGATGAACAAAGCTTGTGCCTGCCTTTACTTTCTGATATGGTCCTGTATTTTTATTTTTCCCAATATTGGAGCAATTTCCTCAAATAACCCACCTGGCCTGTTCACACTTCACACAAGCAGCCCTTCAGGTACTGGCTATGAGCTTCCTATAATCTATCAGTCAATCTCTGAGATCCTGATCTTTAACAAATTCTAAACCTTCAGCTCATCCTTTTCTTTCCCCAATTTGCCCAGGGATGGTAGAAACAACTTCCAATCTCACTGAACTCATTAGTTCAGTGGGGGCGGGGGTGGAGCTGGAAAAATATCACGCACACAGTTTCCCAGATCTTTGTCTCTTTTAAGTGGTTGATTAGCAAGATCCAATGATGATACTCTGCATATTTCTATTCAGATCATGCCATAAAATCTTAAATCTCTCATTGCTACTCGAAATCATCAACATTTTTAAATCTGATTAGATAAGAGAAGTGATTTCCCCCTTACCTCAGAAACAATTCAGAAAACTCATCCTTATCATTCTGTTCCTCATTAGTCATTCTTGGTACCAAAATCTCTGTTAGTAAGGATTCTCCAGAGAAGCAGAGCTGCTATCTCTAATTTATTATAAGGAATTGAATCATACAATTATTCAGGTTGACTGACAAGTCCCAAATTCTGCAATGAACAATCTGGAGGCCCAAGAGAGTTAATGGATGTTCCAATACAAATCTGAAGACCCAAGAAGAAAGAATGCTACTGGTTTAAATTTTTAGTCCAAGTCCAAAGGCAGTGGAAGACTGATGCCCCAGCTCAAAAAAGAAGTAGAAAGAATGAATTCTACCTTACTCGGCCTTTTGCTATACCTGGACCTCCATCTGATTGATTCAGGCTCACCAGAATCAGAGAGGACAATATGGTTTTTCAGTTTGCTGATTCAAATGTGAACCTTATCTGGAAACACCATCACAGACACGTCCAGATTGTTTAACTAAATACTTGGTCACTACATGTCCTATTTAAGCTGGCACATAAAATAAACCATTACAAAACCTTTCAGGTTTACTCACATTAGCTTATAGCTTATCAATTTTATCATCTCAGTATTATATTCTCTGAAGATGAACGAGCACGGCAGAAATTCCCAAAATATTATTACTCCAAAAAAAGACTTCAGAGTTAATATCAAATGCAGCAATACTTTGAATGCCAAATATGCAAAAATGTAGTTCCAGGTACCAACACTTCCTCTGTGCTGATGAATTAAACAATAAAATATAAATACAGTGGCATTTTACCTTCAACCTGAGGTTTGTGTCATCTTTGTTCAACTCTGTATATACTTAAATAAAAAGCTGAATGGCATCAAACAGGCCTCCTCCAAGAAGCCTGGGTGGTCCCTTTCTACCCTAGCTGAAACTCTCCTCCACATTTGCTAATGACTCATCCTCTTCCTCATCATTCCATAAGCTCACTGCATGCCTTATTTGGTTGTAATCACTTCTAAATTTCTGACATCCTGAACAGAAATGGGCACACTAAATCAAAATTAAATAAATAAGTAGTGTTGTGATCCTTACATACATAAAGCACGTATATATATTATTAAAATAGCTTTTCATTTGTGGCACGTAACATCAGTCTCACCGCTTTGCAGTCATTCCTTATCTGCAGTATTAGATTATATGCTGCGTTATGCTTGGCTCCTCCATTATTTCTATGGATTCTGTGCCTGCCTAACAAGATAAGTTCCTCAAATGTCATGAATCACAACTTTCTCTTCTTAGATTTGTGTTTATAAGCTAAAAACCCATAATTGTTCAATAAAGTCCAGATGAATCATACTGGTTTTATTCTTGGTTTAATAAATGACTGTCAGACTCTCCAACATGTCTACTGTACCTGATGTTCTAGAGGAGAACTGGGAGAGAGTGCCTGGTGTCTAGCAACAAAATTGCTCCACATAATAAAGCTGATAAAATAATCTATTTTTTTGGTTTACATTTTAGAACAATATAAATAATGGTGTTCTTACAAATGGTGTTCCTTAAAATTTTACATTATTCAAATCAAAGCTATTTACTTAGGAACTGATTATTCAAGGGTTAAAACCCACAGATTCAAAAGAATTCAATACAGTGATCCCTCAACATCTCCAGGAGAGTGGTTCCAGGACCCCTGAGGATACACAAATCCATGGATGCTCAAGTACCTTATATAAAATGGCATGGGATTTGCATATAATCTACTCACATCCTCCCATATGCTTCAAATCATATCAATAATATTTATAATACCTAATACAGTGTAACTGCTATATAGTTATTATACTGTATTTTTCAGGAATCAGGACCAGAAAAAAGTCATTTTCAGCACATACAGCCACAATTGGTTGACTGGTTTGCTAGTCAGGTTTGTGTTTTGGCTTTGTTTGTTTGGGGATCAGTGGTCGGTTGGAGCCGCAGATGTGCAACCTGTAAATAGGAAGGTCTATCTGTGCTTATCCAAGCAGTTTCTCTCTGAAAGTGACCAAATGCAAGGCCTGTAGAAAATGACTACGCTTCTGTCCTTCTTGAAAACATTATTTGCCAAACAGAATAAAAATGATCAACAGCTCAAAAATAGGAACGTTGGAATAAAAGAATAAGCTGTGAACATGGAGATCAATTAAAATGAGATATTTGAGTAATTGCAAATCTGGTTATGAAACAAGAGGTAAATGTCAAAAAGAGAAGGTTTCTTAATGAAATAAGTCTTAGTAACAATGAACATCTGAGATTTTATTAACAGAGACTGAGAAGTAGTTATGGACGAATAAAAGTCCTTTTATTTTTTCAGAGCTGAGGATCGAACTCCGGGCCTTGGGCGTGCTAGGCAAGCGCTCTGCCACTGAGCTAAATCCCCAACCCCAAAAATCCTTTTACAGATGTTTCAAAATAAATATTTTACTCTTGATTTTGACAAAGATGGGAAATGCTAACAAATGGTTTCAGAAAACATAAAAATAATCACATATAACATGCAAAGGAAGATGTATGACTTCCAGCTAGGTGTAGCGACACACACCTGTAATCCCAGAGAATTGGGAGGTTGAGGTAGGAGAATTGCAAGTTTGAGGCCAGTTTCAGCAATTTACCAAGACCCTGTCTCAAAATAAAACATAAGGACTGGGGACGTAGCTGACCTGTACTCAGTTCAGGATGTAAAGCATACCTGGATTCAATCCCAAGTACCCCTGGCCAGCAAAATGTATAACTTCTGAAACATTAAGGAAGATAAAGGAAGTAGTTGATGTCTTTACTTATCAAAGACTGACTCAGTTTGCATTGTACATGCTGCAGACATAGTGATTTGGTGCTTGGCTACATCAGACTTCATTATACCTTTCAGAATACATGTGACCAAGAGTTCACACATTAAAACTCATATTAATTTACAATATATTTATTTCCTTTTGCTTCTCATTTATATTCCAGTTAAGGTATCATATCGATTTTTTTAAATGATGTATGTAAGTATATGTAAATTTCAGGATGGTAAAAGGGGTACTATCAAAACCTTTGTTATGAAAGGGTTTCACAATGACCTCCCTTAGGTTATTCTAACACACCAGGTTTTTTCCCAACTCAGGATTTCCATACAGAGAATCCAGTGCTCTCCACCATTAATACAAATCACAAAACTCCACCTTCCTTGTCCAGAGACTGATCGCCTTTGCATCTTTCCTTGGCCTTTCCACCATATCTGAAATGTCATCTCTGCAGGGAAACTTTCTGTAGGGCAAGCCCAAGACAGCTAGTTAGACTCCCTTGCTGAGTCTTCCACTGTGTTATGTTTACAGTATGTAATCAAGGGCATAAACACCCTGATTCTGCCTAAGTGCTCAAGGTCATATTCTGCATATGCACAGACCTATGCAAAAGACTCAGAGTCCTAAATGGAACCAGACGGGACTAAATAGTACTGGTTGCTGCAAAAAGGAGCTGGAACTGGAGGCTGAAGGATGTTGCTGCCTCTGAATAAAGAATGTCTACTATCCCAACTGCATCTTGATCTTCCTTCACCTGCCAAACTCTCAGTTTCCCAGGATCTGAGCCTCCATCTGACACTTTGTGTGACTATTCCAGCAACTAGATTTCCTGTTACCTTCCATATTTTCACTTTCTTTCTTCATTCCTTTTCAAGTACTTATTCCTGTTGGTAATGATTATTTTGTTTGTGTGTATTAAAATGAATATAGTAACAGTACCTATTTCAGGTGGTTCTTGTGAAAATTAACATGCCTTATGGGGTTACTGTGTATTTAATTGTGGTAATGTACATAAACTACTTGAAACAGTGCCTGGTCCATAGCATGGACTGTATAAAAGCAAGTTTATTAGAAGGAAGGTTGGAAAGTGTGGTCTTCAGCTGGCTGAGCATGGGTCCACAAACAAAACACACCTTATATTTTAAGGGAAAAAGGGGACAGTGCATATTGGTGTTCTACCAGCAGAATCTGCCTCAGTCTACAAACCAAGCAATGTGTTGCTTGGAAATCCAGAGTTGTTTCAAATATGACTAGGAATTTTCCTTCCAAATCTGATTAATCTAGAATTGATTTTAACCTCTCATTCTCATTTTATATATTCAGGAATTGAATCTTTAAAGATCTTAAGTAATTTGCCACAAGTAAGAGAAGCGGGATTTAAATCTTAGTCTTCCTGACTGCTGTGGCGATATCAGGAGAAGACACAGACTAGAGGAACCCTGATTCTAGTGATGGACATATGTTTTAATCAACTTTTCAGTTACCAAGACCGAAAGACTGACAAAAATGGTTTTAAAGGAGGAAAAGTTTATTTGGTGCTCACAGTTCCAGAGGTCTCTGTCTGTAGATAGCCAACTCCATTCAAAACACCATGGTGAAGTGGTGTGGAAGAGGAAAGCAGCTCAGGACATAGCCACTAGGAAGCACAGAGAGAGTTCTTCTCACCAAGGACAAAATAAACCCTAAAGCACACCCCCAGTTACCTACCTCCTCAAGCCACACACAGCCTGCCTAAAGTTACCACCCAGTTAATCCATTCAAGTGGATTAATACACTGAGTAGGTAAAGGTTTTCATAACCAGATCATTTTCACCTCTAAACTTTCTTGCATTGTCTCACATAAGAGCTTTTGGGGGATACCTCATACTTCAACCTTAGCATGGAAAATATTGGATAATGATGTTATTTCTGAGAAAGACAGTTTTCCTGATATTATAAATAATAAGTGAGAGTGCTCTACAAAGGATTCAAAATAAAGATACAAACAACAATAGGAAGTGAGAGTACATACACTTAATGTTCTTTAAGATTGCTGTGTTAGCATCAGAGGCACACTAAGTGGTCAGCCACAGTGATAGCAACCAAAGAGCCTGTTGAGCTGTCAAAATTTGGTTTTACAGTTGGATCAATAGCTCAGTAAATTTTATTTTTTGGTTACAAATATTAGAGATCCATTAAATCCAAAAGGGACAAAGGACAAGCAAAAGGACAAAATGTTATGCCGATGCTGAGTATGTCATGAAACCCAAAACCTGCCATTGGCATCACCAAAGACTAGGACCCTCAGGCAAAAAAACTACCCGAGACCAAGATAACTACCTCTTGGAATATCTCACACTAATGTGACTCAAAATGGATACCCCACAACAGTATTCTGCTTAGGAAGTTGTGTCCCCTTGGAAAAATCAGCTGTCATTTCTGAATCCCTATTACAAGTGTCTCATAAAAAAGACTAAATTGCCTAGCCTAATTAGAAGTTTACCACTAATCTGATCTGCTATGGCCAAAGAGAAAGTCATGTGCAAACACTGTTTTAGGAATGCTCATGTGTGTGGGTATGATGGTGCACCTGGTGGAGAAGAAGGATGTGGGCTGGGCCCTGAAAATGTATCTGCTAGAGTTAAGGTTTTGTTTGATGACATAAAGTGAGAGAATAGGCCAAATTTATATTTCTATTTGTAAAAAAATGTTAGTAAGACTAGGTTATTTCAAATCTAAGAAATAATCATTTTCCTGCAATTCCCTTAAAAAAAGAAAAGGAAAGGGGGAAAAAAGGCCTCACTATAAACTATAACACCAGGAGCTGAAAAGACTGTAAAGGAAAGTGTGGTATTCACATTGATTTGTTTACATCAGCACAACTTTTTCATTTCAGGAAAGCTTATATGTATGTAATTAAAGGAAAAGCCCCAAGAACATTTTCAGAAATCTCAGATTAAAAAAAAAAGGAAAGTAAAATAATTATGCATCTTTTCTTTTTCCACTCTTTGATTTCCTTACAAGTAATCAGCTGAGTTAAACCAGAAAACCTTCTGCAGGTCTCAATGTCTGAAAATAGCAACAATCAAGAGCTTTGCAAACCAAGAAACTTCTCACAGTCTCTGAAAGGTATTTCCCGCAGAACCTGTTATCACCTTCTGGCTCTGATGAGTATGTTAGACTGTTACCCTGACGCTGACTCTAGGCAGTCGTGTTAAATAAGAAATCTATCACAGCCACCATTCATATGTTTCAGTTGAAGATTAATCAGACAATCTCTGAGAATTAAAATGTGATCCATTGCAAGAGGAGAGATTCTGCCCTCATTGTCTATAGATGATTCGCACTCTCAAATAATTGATAGGTTTCCTGGAATGAGAAACAGCTCCCAACTTCTGCCTAGATTTCTGAAAGCAAGAGAAACCTTTTAGTAGCTAAACCAACATATTCTCTGTGGAGGTGAAGCCTGAAAATAGTGTAGAATGACATCCACTACAGCCAAAGGGATCTTGCAAAATAAGGTGCAGAAAAAATTATGAGCACTGAAAATGAACAAATTTATTATATAGCGTATTCATTTAGTATTAAACTTTTTTAGTCATTATGGTTTTTATAATTAAAAATTAGGACCAACACTCCAGCATTTGGAAGTAGGCAAATACTATCTCAACAAGACTCTCAGAGTGAAAGAATTAAAGTCAGAAATCAATGAGTGGGATACTGTCAAACTAAAAAGCTTTTTCTCAGCCAAGGAATTGGTCAAAATTGTCAAGAGAAAACCTACAGAATGGGAGATAATCATGGCCTGTGACTCCTCCAACAGGGAACTAATATCCAAAATTTACAAAGAACTTTAAAAGCTCAATAAGAAAACTACAAACAATCCAATCAATAAATGGTCCAGAGAACTAAATAAAAACTTCTCAACAGAAGAAATGAGGCATGCCAATGAATACATGAGAGTGTTCTAAATCACTAGCAATCAGAGAAATGCAAATCAAAACTACATTATGATTTCACCTCACTCTAGTCAAATTGGCAAAGATGAAGAATATAAACAATAACAGATGCTGGCGGGGTTGTGGGGAGATAGAAACAGTAGCACATTGTTGGTGGAACTGCAGACTGGTACAGACACTCTGAAAAGCAGTGTGGAGACGTCTCAAAAAGTTAGGAATGGATCCACCATACGATCCAGCTATGCCTCTTCTGGGTATTTTCCCAGAAGAGTTTAATCAGCACATTACAGCAACACGGTAAAATTTACATTCATAGCAGCTCAATTTACAATACCTAAATTATGGAACCAACCCAGATGCTCCTCATTGGATGAATGTATCGAAAAATTATGTGACTATATATATATATCTACTACATATCTATCTGTGTGTGTGTGTATATATATATATATATACACACACACACACACACACAGAGATATATATATCTCAGCAATTAGAAACAACAATGCCATTGTCTTCTAATGTAAATGGATGGCAATGGAAGAAATTATGCTGGGCAAAGTTAGCCAAACCCAGAGTAAAGAGTCAAATGATTTCCCTCGTTTGTGGAGGCTAGAGCTAAACCAAGGCTTGGGTGAAAGGTTGTCAAACTCATGTATTAGGCCCAGCAAAGGCATAGCAACACATAATTTAGGGCAACCATAGTTATGTGGTGGGGGGAGGGAGGAGAGGGTAGGTGGGAGGAAGGGGAAAGGAAGGGAGAATAGGGAGGGATCTAGGGAGACAATCAACAATGTAGCATACTCTTTACCCCCTTAAGAATCCAAATAATACTTATGCAATCATTTAATTCTGTAAAATTTACAATATAAGCATTTATATTGCTTGTAGGGGCAAAATATAGAATCCAGAGACTGAGTGTGGCAATGTGGGGTTAATTCTGTTTTTATAACAAACGCATATAATATTGTTACTTTATCTGTATTTAGGATTCTACAATAACTGCACTCCTTATTAAAACTTTTTTAAAAGCGGCCTTATCATTTCTTATGACTTCGTGGATCAATAGGTAAGAGGGATCTTGACTGGGTAAATCTTCTGTTCCATGTACTATTGATACAGATCACTTGGTCATATTTTAGTGGTGGCTAGCTTGGTCTACAGGATCCAAGACAGTTTCATTCCTTGCATAATGTCTGGACCATAATGGTTCTGCTGGCTCCACTTTCTCCCTGAGACAGTCTCAGGGTCTCTTTCCCTGGTCTTTCCAGCATGAAGGAGGTTCAGAGGTCCAACCATGACAACATAGGAAATGGACACTGCCAGTGTCTCAGGGTTGAGGAAACCAGCACTATGCTACTTCTGCTGAATTGTGTTGTTCAGAGCAGTCACAGAGCCTGCCTGGAATCTTAGGGTAGAGTGTCAAAGAATCATGGCTAGCTTTACTCTGCTGTAGTCCACACTTTGGTCATAAATGACTTATATTCTTCTAACATATAAAATATTCCTGTTTAGATCATCAAAATTTTATCTCATAGTGAGGAGTTGGCAATATATGACCTTCTTTCTCTTTTAATAAAATTTTATTGTAACACAACAATGCCTATTAAGGTCTATAGTGTGTATGACTACTATCTTCCTGTTACAGCAGAGCTGAGTAGTTATGAATAGTATTTCAGAGATCCTAAGGCCTGAAAATAAAAATATTTACTGTCTGGTCACCTCTTGTTTCAGCAAAGTACAGGATCTCCTCTTTTAATTAGGGCAAGTTACAGATTCAGCTTAAACAAAATTCATTGAGTAAGTTGCTTTCTGTTTAAATGCCAGTGATAATCCCACATATCCCCTATTGATGATGGCAGCTCACAGACTGAGTTACATTAGTAGGCACTCCTTTTCATAAGGGACTGGCAGGCACATAGCAGTCAATAGTCCATATTAGTTGGCCATTTTGTTCATTCCTTGGTTATGGCCCATTCCTGCTCCTTGGAAAGACATTTCTATAATTCTTGGCTCTATCCTTTGGGCTTTTCATTCTGCTAAAATTATCCTTCCTTTTCAAAGTAGCTTATCTGAAGCTGAGTAGTTTTCTGAACCTGATTTCAGCTGTAGAAGGTTGGGAGTCAATAGTCTATTTTTTTTTTTTTTCTGAACATTGTGTGCCCTTTCAGAACAAGCTAATAAAATTCCGTTATAACTATTTTGGATTTCATAGGTATCAGTTTATAATATATTTGTTTCTACAAAAATCACACTAATCCACAGTAATATTTCTTTCTGAGGTCCTTCTCTACTTTTGATAACTGTAAAGCTGTAATTGAATAATGCCTTTAGGATTCTAAGAAGCCCTACTGCTTAACCAAGAAAGTCTGGGAAGCACACTCTTAAGATCCTTACAACAAGTCTGGTACATTCTTAAATATTTCTGAATGGTCTTACAGCCATGTCTTGTAATGTTTCCCTTGAAATTATGCTTTGCTGATGGCACTCTCGGTTTGAACTTTGCCTTAGAGCTATTTCTTTGAGAATATTTTTCTGAGAGACACTGGGAATAAGAAATAACTTTTATTACAAACCAAGTAAGTCCTGACTAGTTTATATTTCTCTAAACTCTGCTGGACAGCCTGATAGTCCTTTTTAAGTTCATCACTTTTTTCTAATGTGTTGACATAGGCATCTAGGGGTAAGTTGGCACCTTCTACATCCTGCCTGGCAATCTTGCCAGCCAGATCTGGGTTCACTAGATATCCTTTCTACTTTCCATATGACCACTGGTGTCAGTGCTGCCAACTTTCCACCAATGCATAATGATATCTTCCTCACTTCTTTAAGCCCTTGCCAACAGCCTCCCTAGGCCCATTGAGTTCTGCCTGTTGCTCATTTCCAGAGCCAATGGCACACATTCTAGATTTTTTGTTAGGGCAGAATTGCGTTTCCAGACACTACATTATTATATGTGTTATATATTTAATGCATAATTTTGGCATCATTTGTCCTATCCCTTATCATAATTTCTTATACTCTGTCTATTGCATACACATAAAATTAAATTACCTTTACTCATTCTCATTAGTATTCTTCCTATAATATGTGTTCTAAATATTCTGACAAAGCTAAGATTTGTTTGTTAAAGGATACCTAAGTCAAATATAATTGCTTACACCTAAATTATTTCCTAGGATTGCCTTCTTCAATCTCTTTTAATGCTACAACTTGACAGGAAAAAAATTGAAAAAGAAAAACAAAGGAAATTAAATATAAGGACAGAAGGTCATAGGTAGCAACCTTTTCATCTTTGCTTTAGTTTAGATAATACTTTAAAAAGTGCTTGGTAGTTAAGTATATCATGATAAATACCCATAACACAAATTATGGCCTTTTGGGGTGGGGAGGGAGGGAAGGACCCATTTCATACATGTCTTTTACCTAATCAATGGGCAAAGCTGAGAGATTAGCAGGCAATTATGGGCTGTGTGTCCAAACAACTAGCTGTGTCTGGGTTGAAAATACTGTTTTGTCTGGGTTGAAAATACTGTTTTGTCTCAACAAGTTTTTGGTTAATGGTCTGATTTACTCAGATATATTGGGGTAGTGACTCTTGGGAAAGTGGTGGGGTAGGGATGGAAGGAAGGAAAGAAGGAAGGAAGGAAGGAAGAAAGGAAAGAAGGAAGGAATGATGGAAGGAAGAGAGGAAAAAGGAGAAATACATATCAGAAAAATAATCACCTGGAAAACTTTTTGAAATACCCATACCTAGAATTCCCAGGAGGAGTTGAGAGACTAGGGAGGTGGGGCTTGTTTTTTCAAGGGCCCTTTAATGTTTGGTAGTATCTTCATCAATTTGGTTTTCAGTTTTGTATGATTAGATATAGAACTTATTTCCAGAAATTTTTTTCCAGCTTATGGTTAGACGCAGGATTTGTAGTAAGAACTTTTTAATACAGAGCGTTGAACAAGTTACTTCTACGTCTTTGAAGGTCTCATTTAGTACCTATCTTTCCTACCTTACAAAGAAATTTCCAATATGTGAATGGATGCCTGAAAACTGTAAAGAGCCTTGAGGGATCTTTCAAAAAGCTTTTGAAAGCCTTTCCTAAGGAAGAACCATCATTCATGTTGTATTCCCACAGGGCACATGATTTAAATTGAAAGGTATCAATTCATTTTCATTTGCACCTCAAGTGTGGGTGCATTTGAGAGTGAGGTATTAAACCATTGTGGAAGACTTCTGAGGACATGTTGAAAATTCAGTCAGGTACCATGAGCTCCTCTTCCTGCCGAAGGGTATGGAAGGGTTGAGTTGGAGTCCTAAAGATGAATTTTTTGGGGGAGGGCCTTTGTTGTGTTTTGAGTCTCCCAAATTATTTTTGGGGAAAAGTAAAGAGGATGCCTTTTCTTTTTCCAAGTTTAGGTAAAGGACCCTGTGGAGAGATGAACTTCTCTTATAGCTGTTTTCAGATATTTTCCTGGAAAATATCTACATGATTGAAGAAGATGGCTATCCAGATGTGAGTGTTGGTAAAATGAAAGTTAAAATGGTAGCAGTCACCTGTTCAGTAATTGGGATTTTGATGCTATTTGACCAGACCATTTCAACCTACTTCTCCAGAGTTTGTCTAGCTAAGAATGCATAAACATTCCTTTGGTCTGTATGAGGCCACATGGTACATCACAGATGAGTTAGAGGAGGATTGTTCTGGATTGTACCCAAGAGTGCCACAAGAGAAGCATGCTGGGATGACAAGGAGGCATCCAAGGATGGCTGGACATAAAGGCGCTTCTAAGAATCGGCACAGTGTGTTATGGGAGAAAAGTCCAGCTTCAGACATCTGCCAAACTCAGACAGCCCCAAAATTGTATTACTATGACCATACTGATGAAAAGGAGAGCTTTCTTGACATTTATTGTCTCTACTTCCCCAATCCCCCAACCCCAAGGAGGCAGATGGAGCCTAGTGAATGTCCTGGAGGAGAAATGCCATGCAGGGAAAGAGAAGACAGTGACCACATGCCCCTTTCCTACTGTGCTATAAACCCAGAGAAGGACAAACTGTGGGCAGACATCAGAGGTGCAGGAGGAGATAATCTTTAACTCAATGAAATTGAAAGTTTATTCTTACTGTTGGGCATGTTTATATATTTTTATTATGTAAGAATAAAGAGAAAAGTCATAGGAACTTCTCAAGTGTTTATAGGGGAATGAGTATGAAAGAACCAGCTTGATAGGCCAGGTTTCAAAGGCACTGAAGGAAAAAACCAATATTTTACTCTGTTGCACCTTAAGAGTTTCATTTGTCCAGTGTGATGATTGCAAACATTTGGGGCAGAGGTTGCAGGGCTTTTGTAACCACAAGACCTATCCCCCAAAAAAAAAAAAAAGTTTTTCAATAGAATGTTTTTTTATTAAGGAGTTGAGCTATTATACAATCATAAATGTGTATAAAGTAACAATATAATATGCATTTGCTCTAAAACCAGAATTATCCCCACATCACCACACCTCAGTCTCTGGATTCTTCTATATTTCACCCCTACAAGCAATGTAAATGCTTAGAATATGAATTTTACAGAATTAAATGATTGCATATGTATTATTTGGATTCTCAGGGGGGTAAAAAGTATGGTACATTGTTGATTGTCTCCCTAGATCCCTCCCTATTCTCCCTTCCTTTCCTCTTGCACCCACCTACCCTCTCCTCCCTCCCCCCACCACATAACTATGGTTGCCCTAAATTATGTGTTGCTATGCCTTTGCTGGGCCTAATTCATGAGTTTGACAACCTTTCACCCAAACCTTGGTTTAGCTCTAGCCTCCACAAACGAGGGAAATCATTTGACTCTTTACTCTGGGTTTGGCTAACTTTGCCCAGCATGATTTCCTCCACTGCCATCTATTTACATTCAAAGGCAACAACTGCTAATTGCTGAGTGGAATAATTATATGAATTCCACTCACCAATTATATATATCACAATTTTTCAATCCATTCATCCAGTGAGGGACATCTGGGTTGGTTTATAATTTAGGTATTGTAAATTGAGCTGCTACAAACATAGATTTTGCTGTGTCGCTGTAACTTGCTGGGTATATTCCCGGAAGAGGGATAGTTGGATTGAAAGGTGGATCCATCCCTAATTTTTTGAGGAGTCTCCACACTGCTTTTCAGAGTGACTGTACCAGTTTGCAGTTCCACAAACAATGTGCTACTGTTCCTGAAAGGATTAAACCGGCGCACCGAGACCAAAACCAATCGTCGGAGATGGGTTCCCATTTATTGCAGGAGTACAAGGGTATTTATAGGGGATTTTCATGGGGGTTGGGGTAGTTAGAGCAGAGGGCAGATGCTGATTGGTTCTCTGCCCCAAGGACAGTGGTGAAAGTAGGTCGCTGGGTGTATGCTTGTGCCTGTGGGAAAGTTAGATCCTGGAAGGTTAGAGCCGGGACATTTAGAGCCAGGAAGATTAGAACCGGGACAATCAGAGCCAGGAAGATTAGAGGCAGGAAGAGAAGTTTGGGAGGCACCTTGATAACAGAGGGGTTATATTCCTACCTTTTTTGTTTTATATGTGGGAAAGGGGCGTCGTTCCATCTGGCTACTTCCTGCTGGAAGGGGGCATAGTGGGGGTGTGTCTGGGAGGAATACAGTTAAGAAACCCCATAAGAACACCGAAAAGGCAAGTATTTCTTATGGATTAAGGTCTATAAAAGTTCTCTGGAACCATAGATCCTGTATTGTGTTCCATCGGTCATCTATGTGGCAGGTGGGTGGGATAAACCAGGCATCTTGATGAAGGGTTTTCAGGAATGCTTTTCATGAATCGGTCATGGTCAGCATGTTGTAAGCTGGTTTCTGGACAAAGTGCTGGGGTCATCTGATGCCGGTAGCTGGTAGTCCCTGAGGAGAAGCTGGTTAAAAGTTTGATTAGTGATTTTTCCAACCTGGTTTTGAATGAATTTTATGATACAGGGTAGGAAGAGACAAGCAAGTAGAATGATGGATAATGGTCCTAAAATTGGCCATACCCAAGTAAGAAGGGGAGATTGAAACCAGAGGGAGAATGGGGAGCTGTTAGAGATGCTCTGCAACCTTGCTGACAAATCATTGAGTTTGATAATGTTTTACTAGGCCAGATTCATTGACATAATAACAACGGTTTTCTTGTAAGAACACAGAGGTACCTCCTTTTTCATCTGTAAGGAGGTCTAATGTTCTGCGGTTTCAGAGAGTTACCTGGGCCAGAGAGGTAACCTGTTTTTGTAGGGAGGCCAAGGACGTGGCCATGGATGTGAGGGCACTTTTGAGCCGAGAACTGATGTCAGCACCAGATTTGTGGCTCTTGGGCCAATTTCACCTGCGCTGCCATAATGAGGGCGGGCATGGGAAGTGATGGCCAGCCAGAACAGCAGGCAGGGAAAATGGTGTTGGACCTTTGCCATTGCCCTGTCCCTTACCTCAGTGTCTTGACTGAAGCCATGCCCCTAGCGGGGCCTTGATGCTGCGACATGCGGGCTAGCTGAAGCCATGCCCCCAGCCGGCCTAACATTTTGACTTTTTTGGTGATATAGGGCATAGATTTCCATCTGGCTAATTTGTGCTGTTTATGGGACGACATGGGGAGGGGAAGGTTCTGGTGTTGGCTCCGTGGGAGGTGGTTGTAAGGGTGCAAGGGCCTTTGGTTGTATGTTACTTTAGCAACCTTGCTATGCAGCTTCAGGTGAACCTGAAGAGACAGGGAGCGGTCATTAGAAGGAGTCTTATCATTAATATGGGAGTAAGGTTGGGGGTTAGCCAGGTGACAAGAGTGGAGTTTAGCCATCCTGGCCAAGGGTCAGCCTGCTTAGGCCTCTCGTTCAGATGTCTGAGAGTTCTGATGTTCATCTCCATCAGCCCAGTTTCACTGATGTAGCAGCCTTTGTTCATCATGAGGAGATCGAGTATTTGGAGGTCCTGTAATGAAACTCAGGTGACAGATGTTATTTGTCTTTGTTGGGAGGCCAGGGAGGCAGTAGATGTTTCTATTGCCTCTTGGTTGCTGCTCTAGCCTCTGAATGGCAGAGAGTCACTTCATCCTTCTGCCCCCAGTTCTAAGGCAGTGAGTGAGGAGCCTAGGTGGAGTCTGAACACCGTGGATAGAAAATGGTTTGTTTCGTCCTAGAGAGGGTGTTCTGAGCAAATCAGATTAGCAGAACTCCCTCTAAAACTGGCATTTATTAAAAAAGCCATTGTATTTGTTGGTAAATGTCCATGGAGGATTGAGTTTTGGTTATACTGTCCTGCCAGGTGTTTAAGACCAACTTAATCAAAATTGATCTTGTTCCTGTTTATTGCTACCAGTCAGCTGTTTGTCAGGGTTATTCTTGAGGAACTTGAGAAAAGCCTTTTGGCTCTTTTACCAGTTGTGCCATCTGCTAGGGATAGATCAGGGTCTTGCTGACCACATGTGGTTTCACTTGGAAGCATCAGGAACATTGTCCACGAATGATCATCCTTTTTGCAGTGTGTTCACTGGTTGGCTTTTTGTTCTCTAGGGTCACCTGATCCCCCTGATTGGGAGGTCTTGTTACCCAGAGTTGTTAAGCCTGTATAGAAGTTCCATCGTCCCCTGAGGTTTGGCTGACCAAACAGGGCAAGGATCAAAATATTGATTATTTTTCCTTAGCCCTTTAACTGTTTTAACTTTGGTCTCCTTGACTTGGTGTTTAACATCCAGCAGGCCAGTTTCACCAGTCTTAAAGTAGAAATATTGTTACAGCTTTATAGTTACCCTTTTTACTTAAAATTAGGATCAGTAACAGTGCTGTCCTGTAGGTGATGGCATATCTTTGTCTCTTAAAACATTTTATAAAGTTTTCATGTATTGTTTCTGGAGTCTATCTGAATATACATTTAGGAAACAGTGTTAATGATCAGGAAAACAGTCAAAGCAAACAGATAAGTCGGGCTTTTAAATGACAGTGACCCTTTTATGTCAGATACAGTTACCCTGCCTGTAAACTTTCATAAAGTTATTCAATTTAATGTAACACACAAGCTTCTGAAATTTATCTTCCACAAACCTTCTGCGACTTACTTAGACATTATATTTCTTCATACCCAGGAACATTTTTTTATTCTAATTTCCATATCAAAGTAAATGTCCATGCCTATAACCTTTTAGATTTCCTACTTGTTGACCCTTTCTTAAATCTGCATTCTGATACAATCCTGATGAAACTTCCAATGTTTTTAATTACCTTAAGGTGAGATTATTTAAGTCAAAGCAGTTGAAAAATACAAAATGAAATTGCCAAGAGAAACAGTACCAGTGCTCCAAGACTGATTTATAAAAGGAACCTCTATGGGTTTTTAATTTTTAAAATTTAGCTTATGGGGGGCTGGAGCTTGGCCCTGGGAACCAAAGGTGTAGTTAGAAGCCCTGATGGGCACTGCAGCTAGTAAAGGCCAGGTTAGAGATGCACAAAGGAAACAATTAGCTGGACTGGCAGCTGAGACAGTGTGATTAAGGAAGGTTATAGTGTCTGACAATATATGAAGCCAGGAGTAAAATGAGCTAGAAGGGGAAGATGAATTCTGGAGTGTCTGCATTATGACCTGCTCTGAGTGCTGGATGTCAGTGGACATTTGAGAGATCTGTGTGTCTATAGAGATGTATTCTCGAGAAATGTGGAGAGATCCATAGGGGGTGGAAGCGTATCCATTACAGTAAAAGGATGATGAGATGCTGGAGGCCTAGCGATGGTCCCAGGGGTCTTTGATTGTGATGTTGTAGGCGTTTTTAAGTGCCCATATTGAAACATGCCTCGGTTTAATTGCCCTAAGTGTGCGTCATGGATCTTACAGGACCAATAAGGACACTCTCCATAAATGTCTGCCCACCAATGCAGTAATCTTTTGTTTGGTCATACAAGAAGCAGATATAGGGGCATGTAGTGTGTTGGAATAGTTCTGTAGCAGCAGGGAGAGAAAGATGGTATTTGAGCAGCCCGCTAGAGGGCAGTCAGCGGTAGGAAGGAGAGGAGGCAGTGATAAAAAGGGAAAGGAGTAGGATGGGGGGGTAAAGGCCTCCTTAGTCTGTGTTTTGGTCATCTTGAGATATAGGCTCAAGAAAGGAGATATGGGACAGGCGGAATTTAAGCTGCCAGTTGGCAGTGGGGGTGTGTCTGTGAGCTTGGTGTGAAGGAAAGGGTTTAGGCCGTAGAGGTGTGTTAGAATTTGTTTGTTGGCAGGTCACAGAAATGTGTCGCAAAAGAGTCTTATCTTCTGTAGAGAAAGGAAAAAAGGAACAAGAGGAAGATCTCAAGGCTTTGGGGACTGTAGTGAAATAAGGAGTGGAGGAAGTGGAAAGGGTGTTCATGTGATTCCTCGGGGGATGTAAACACAAGCATAGGGGAGGTGGGGGCTGCTGGTGCAGCATAGTTGTCCTTAGAGTTCCCACAGTAATGGGGCAGGAGGAGGGAGCACGTGTCTGGAGAGCAGTTGCTCTCGAAGCACGGTTGGCCTTGGAGTTCTGGACGGTAATGGGGGAGGAATCAGTTTGATAAGCCTTGCAGTGGATGATTCCAAGTTTGGAGGGTAGTCTGGAGGCTTTGAGCAAATGAGAAATGAGCCTGGAATTAGTGATGGAGGTGCCTACGAATTTTATGAGGCGGAGATCCTATACTAACCGGTAGGTGCAGTTGGGTTTTTTACAGCCAATACAGGGGTGTTAAAGGGAGAGTGAGTGGGTCGGCTATATCCCTTTTTTAGGAGGTCCTGTAAGATGGTTTGTAGGCCAGTTAAAGCGGCTTGGGCTGTGTGGGGAGGGGATTGTAAGGTTCTCCGTCAGGAGGGCCATCAAGAAGTGAGGGGTGGGAAAGGATGGAGGTTGTATAGAGATAGTGGCCTTGAAGATTGAAAGGATATCTCTGCTGAGAAGTGGTACTGGACATTGGGGCATTACCAGGAAGGAATGAGAAAAAGGGACTCCATCTATGGAACAGGTGAGGGGGGGTTTCCGTGGGAGTATGGTTTTCATTTTTACCCGGACAATAGGAGAGGATGAGGGTAATGTGGGTCCGGGGAAGAGGACTCCAGGCCCCATCAGTAGGTTTAGGTTTGCAGGCAAGGAGGATCTGGTGGGGGCTGCAAGAGGCACATAGTTTGGGGTGAGAGTGAAGGAGAGAAAAACCTGGGGATCTCCTTCCACTTTTTCGAGTGCTTGCAGTAATTGAATAAATCTTGGAGAATTTGTGGATCTAAGGATCCCTCGGTGG
>PVKS010019667.1:24226-38132 GCA_004027875.1 Aplodontia rufa
GAGGTTGAGGTTATCCCCCATCCGAGTCACGGCACCAATGAAAGGATTAAACCGGTGCACGGAGACCAAAACCAATCGTCAGAGATGGGTTCCCATTTATTGCAGGAGTACAAAGGTATTTATTGGGGATTTTCATGGGGGTTGGGGTACTTAGAGCAGAGGGCAGATGCTGATTGGTTCTCTGCCCCAAGGACAGTGGTGAAAGTAGGTCATTGGGTGTATGCTTGTGCCTGTGGGAAAGTTAGAGCCTGGAAGTTTAGAGCCAGGATGATTAGAGCCAGGAAGATTAGAGCCAGGAAAAGAAGTTTGGGAGGCACCTTGATAACAGAGGGGGTTATAGTTCCTATCTCCCCACAACTCCGCCAGCATCTGTTATTGTTTATATTCTTCATCTTTGCCAATTTGACTAGAGTGAGGTGAAATCATAATGTAGTTTTGATTTGCATTTCTCTGATTGCTAGTGATTTAGAACACTTTCTCATGTATTCATTGGCATGCCTGATTTCTTCTGTTGAGAAGTTTTTATTTAGTTCTCTGGACCATTTATTGATTGGATTGTTTGTGGTTTTGTTATTGAGTTTTTTAAGTTCTTTGTAAATTTTGGATATTAGTTCCCTGTTGGAGGAGTCACAGGCCATGATTATCTCCCATTCTGTAGGTTTTCTCTTGACAATTTTGACCAATTCCTTGGCTGAGAAAAAGCTTTTTAGTTTGACAGTATCCCACTCATTGATTTCTGACTTTAATTCTTTCACTCTGAGAGTCTTGTTAAGATAGTACTTGCCTGCTCCGTGTGCTAGTGTGTTGATCCCACTTTATCTTCTAGCAGTTGTATGGTAGCTGGTTTAATTCCTAGTTCCTTGATCCATTTTGATTTGATTTTTGTGCAAGGTGAGAGATAAGGATCCAATTTCAACTTTCTGCAAATGGCTGTCCAGTTTATTCAGCATCACTTGTTGAGTACACTGTCTTTCCTCCATGAAATATTTTAACCCCCTTTGTCAAACATCAGATGTTTAAAGATTTGTGGGTTTGTCTAAGAGTCTTTTATTCTATTGCGCTGGTCTTCATAACTATTTTGACACTAGTACCATGGTGTTTTGTTACTACAGCTCAATAGTATAATTTTAGGTCAGGCATTGTGTAACCTCCTGTTTCGTCTTTCTTGTTTAGTAATGTTTTGGCTATTCTGAGTTTCTTATTGTTCCCTATGATTGTGAGAATTGCTTTTTCAATATCTGTAAAGAATGACATTGGCATCTTGATGGAGATTGCATTGAATCTGTATAGTGCTTTTAATTCTGTCTAACCAAGAGCATGTAATATCATGCCATCTTCTCAGGTCTTCTTCAATGTTTAATAATTTTCATTGTAGAAGTCTTTAACTTCCCTTGTTAGTTTAATTCCCAAGAATTTTATTATTTTGGGGGATATTGTGAATGAGACCGATTTCCTGATTTCTTCCTCTGATCTATTATTTTTAGTGTATAGGAAAGCTATTGATATGGGTATTGATCTTGCCTGACACTTTGCTAAATACATATAAGCTCAACCTGTTTTCTGGTGGAGTTTTTTGGATCTTCCAGATATAGGATAAAGTCCTTAGCAAAAAGGGATAGTTTGACTACCTCATTTCCTTTTCTTATCCCTCTGATTTCCTTCTCTTGCCTGATTGCTCCAGTTAGAGTCTCTAGAACTATATTGAATAAAATTGGTGAAAGTGAAAGCCTTGTCTTGTTCCCAAGTCAGTTGGAAATTCTTTCAGCTTTTCTCCATTTAGTGTTATACTAGCTGAGGTTTTGTCATTTGTGGCCTTTACATAGTTAAGTTTCCTTTATCCCTATCTTCTCTAGAGTTTGAAGCATAAATGGGTGCTAGATTTTATCAAAGGCATTTTCTGCATCAATGAGATAATTGTATGGTTTTTGTCCTTAATTCTGTTTAAGTGATGAATCATATTTATTGATTTATATATGTTGAACCAAACTTCCATACCTGGAATGAAGCCCACTTGATCATCGTGAATTATCTTCTTGATATGTTTTTGAATACAATTTGCTTGATCCTTACTAAGGATTTTTGCATCAATGTTCATCATGGATATTGGTCTGTAGTTTTCTTTTTTGAATGTGTCTTTGTTGGGTTTTGGTGTCAGAGTTATGGTTGCCTCATAAAAAGTGTTTGGGAGAATTTGCTCCTTTTCAGTTTCTTGGAATAGCTTAATGAGGAGAGGTGTCAGCAACTCTCATAGGTGTGGTAAAACTCAACAGGGAATCCATCAGTTCCTGGACTTATCTTCCTTAGAAGGCTTTCAGTTGCTGTATGGATTTCTATGCCTGTTATCAGGCTGGTTAGGCTTTTAGTATCATTCTGTGTCAATTTGGGTATGTTGTATGTGTCTAGAAATTTGTCCATATTTCCAGATTATCTAAGATAGAGGAATATAGCTTTTCAAAATAAGTTCTTATACTCTGTTTGCTTTCTGTGGGGTCAGTGGTGATCACTCCCTTTTCATCAGTGATTTTATTGATTTGTTTAATTTCCCTCCTTTTTTTTTAGTGAGATTGGCTACAAGTCTACCAGTTTTATTTATTTTTTCAAAGAAGTAGCTCTTTTTTTAAATTTTTTTTGAAGTAGCTCTTTTTTTTCATTGATTCTTTTTATTGTTTTTTTGTTCTCAATTTCATTGAGTTCAGCTCTGATCTTCATTATTTCCTGCCTTTTGCTGGCTTTGGGATTAGATTTTTCTTCCTCTTATAGGGACTTTAGGTGGAGTATAAGCTTTTTCATTCAGGATCTCTTCTCATTTTTAATGTAGGCACTCAGTGCTATAAATTTTCCCCTTAAGAATGCTTTCAAGCTGTGCCAGATGTTTTGATATGTTGTGTCTTCATTCTCATTCTCTTCCAAGAATTTCTTGATTTCTGCTTTCATGTCTTCTTGGATCCATTCTTCATTTGATAGGGTATTATTCAATCTCTATGTATATGTTTTCTATTATACTTTTGCTGTTAAATGCTAGGATCATGGTGCCATCATCTGATAAGATACATGGAATAATATCTACTTTTTTATATTTGCTGTGATTTCCTTTGTGAAGTAGAATATGGTCTATTTTGGAGAAGGACCCATGTGCAGCTGAGAAGAAGGTATATTCAGCCAATTCGGGATGGAATATTCTATAGATATCTATTAACTCCAATTGATTTATGGAGTTGTTTAGACTGGAGATCTCTTCATTGTTTTTTCACTTTGTCCATCTGTCTGTTGGTGACAGAGGAGTATTATAGTCTCCTCGTATTACTGTGTTGAGGTCTTCATGTGGTTTTACATAATGTAGTTATTTATCCATGCAGTTGGGAGCGTTGGTATTTGGAGAGTATATATTCATATGGTTATATTTTCCTGATATATTATTACCTTTGCTAGAATGTAGTGGCCTTCTTTATCTCTTCAGATTAGGTTATATCTGAATTCTACTTTGTCAGATATAAATCTTGCCATACCAGCATGCTTTCTTGGGCCATACACCTGGTAGACTTTTTTTCCATCCTTTCACCCTCAATCTGTGGATATCATTGACTGTAATGTGGGTCTCATGTAACCAGCATGTTGTTGTATTTTGTTTTTTGATACACTCTGCTAATCGGTGTCATTTGATTGGTGCATTGAGAACATTTACATTCAGTGTTAGGATAGCTATATGGTTGTGGTTCATAGTCATTGTGTTTGATAAGTAAGTTTTGTGCTGTCCTGGTTACCTATTGATAGTGTGTACCTTTTTTAATTTCCTCTGTTTGTGGGTTTTGAGGACTGTTTGCTTGTTCTTCCATCTGGAGTTTATTTTTGAGAATTCTTTGTAATGCTGGTTTTCTGTTTATAAATACTGCAAGTTTGATATTAGCATGAAAAGTTCTTATATACCCATTAAATTTGAAGCTGAGTTTTGCAGATTAGTATTCTCAACTGCAGGTTGTGGTCATTCAGACATTAAAATATCTCCTTCCATTATCTTCTTGCTTATAGGGTCTTGCTCAAAAGTCAGAGGTGATCATTATTAGTTTGCCTCTGAAAGAGATTTGGCATTTTTTCCTTGAGCTTTTAATATTTTTTCCTTGACTTCCCTGTTGCACATTTTGAATAAAGTGTGTCTTGGTGCTATTCTCATTTGATTAGGCCTATTGGCTGTGCTATAAGCTTCCTGGATTAGTGTATCTGACTCTACTTTTATATGGGAAAAAAATTCTTAATTCATTGAGGATATTCCTTATATCATTCATTTGTATTTTCATTTCTTCCTGTATCCCAATTGCTCTTATATTGTTTCTTCCAATTTCATCTGAGACATTTTGAAAATTCTGCTTGTGTTCTGTGAGGGGTTTTTGTTTGTTTGTTTGTTTTTTGTCATCTGTGTGCTCAGGATTACTTACTCTATCCTCATTGTCAGAAGTTCTTTTTTCAAGAGCTGAGGTTCTGTTTTCTGTAGAATTATTAAATTATTAAATTATTTCATCACATGTACTTGAAGGCAGATTTTTAGCTCAGTTACTTCCTTTTGGAGTATGTCTATTTCTTTAATAACAGAATTTTTCAACTCTTGAGTTTTCTCATTTATTCCCTTCATTAAATCTTCTTTTAGTTCATTGTTCCTTTTAGTTATCAGATCATTAATAATTTGTTTTAGATTTTCATCCTGCTCCCTGTCCATGGGCTCCTTGGTAGGGGAGTTGTGAGTTTGAGGTGAACCTCTTCTAATTTGATTCTTCATCTTTGAACAGCTTCCTCTGGATCTTTAATTTGGGGTTCCCTTGTGGAAGCAAGACAAGTCTGTTTGTACTTCTACCTTGCTGATCAAGGGTTGGGTCAGACACCACTTCTCTGATGACCACCTTCTTTCAGATAACTGTTTCTGTCTGGAGCCTCATTTTGCTGCACCTTTTGGATCTTAATTCCAGGACTTGGACTTGTCACCTGGTGAGGTTCCTGGGCATCCTGAATCATTGTTGAAGGTAAGTGGTAAGGGTGCCCTGCTAGGTCCTAGGGTCCCAGAGGTGTGAGGTGGTCCAGAGCAGACCAGCCTATGCACTGCACTGGGACCTGGGATCTTTGGTGGTGTGAAGGGGCCACCACTCCTGGCTGGTATGCATGCAGCTGGGTTGTATCTGGGCACAGGGTCCTTGGTCATGTCTTGCCAGGGCTGGGCCAGTGTCCTGGACATGCACAACATCAGAGTGGGAACTTTGAGCAGCCTTCTCACTCCTTAAATTGAAGTGGCTTCCTAAGATATGTTTCTGGTTCTTCCTCTTTGGGTGTTTGCTACTGGATTGGGAGTTTTGTCCTGACCCTTACTTGGTTTGGGGTATTGTCAAGAAAGTTGTGTTCAGAAGCCAAATCCTTAACTGTGAACTGTTAATGTCCCTTAAAATTTCCAGCTCCTCAAGAGCTAACAGGAGACCATCAATATAAACAACCAATGCATACAATAAATGGTATTAAATTGGTTATTTAATACCAACTATAACTATTACAATGTTAAATTCCACCTATGAAACAAATGATAGCATTAGCCATTACTTTTGGTGACAACAGTATTCAACCATCACCTATGTCAAGCTTCAAAGCATACAACAGTTATTGAGTTTGACATTCACAGTAGTAATGGTTACAGAGCATTAATGATGGAATTGTATAAACTAATTAAAGCTAAGAGATGATAAGCTTAACCAATGCCTGAGAGAGAAGAGAATGTAAGAGGAAGTTAGAGAGGAGACTGTAATAAACAAGCATGAACAGAGAGAAAGTAGGGAAGGTGAAGGATTTGCTGGGGGTAGGGGGGAGCAAGAAGAGACAGATACCAAAGTAGAGGAAGGGTAAAGAGATACTAATAAAATTTGGGTGATAATAAGAAAAGGTAAAGGCAAATACTAGAAAATTTTACAACTGGGGCACAATACAATTTAAATACTAAATGTGCTGATCAAAATCCCAACCCTCAACAGGCAGAGCAAGGATAAACATTTTCAATGAAGAAAATGCTCAAGAATGAAGGGACTATAGAGAGAAGAAGGAAAAGGGGAAAAGAAAAAAGAGCAAAAACAAACAGGAAAAAACCCTGAAAAATGATAAAAACAAAACAAAACAATAACAATAACCAAAAATAAAAATAAAGCTAGTATGTTTGTATGTCCATAATCCAACTTTTCCAGATACACATCAAAAGCAGAAAAAAATTAAAATACAGATTCTTAATGAAAAATTGGAACTATGTTCAATGAGAATGTCTCTCTACACATTGAGAGCAGGTGTCCACTGTCTACCTGGATTTTGGTAGCAGGGTCTCTCAGTCTGGAATTATGTGATTGCAAGTAGAGGACTGGGTATCTAACTCAGTCTCCTGGGATTTCTGGATGGAGACTTCCCTGAGGAGATCAGTTTACGGAATGGAATGCCCTGAGAGCTGGCCTTTGCCAGCCTCCCTGGGGATCTGAAACTCAGGAGATTTCTGGCTTTAGGTGCAAGGGATTGGATGCAGAGCAATGCTCCCTCTGCTGGTTACACTCACAGTCCCTCCAGGTTTTCTGAGCTCAGACTCTTTAGTGCCCCTGTCCCACCTTAGTTTATCACATAAACCTTCCTGCTAAGGGGTGGGGGTGAATAGGGCTGAGCTAGGCTCCCCAATACTCAACTAACCCAAATCCTCCTGATTTAAGTGACGACTGAGCCTGTTCCATGCCTTCTCTCTCAGGTTTAGCCTCTGAACTGTGTCTGGCTCCTGGCAGAACTGTGGAGTCACCTGCTCCGAATTGCTGACTCCCTCCCACCAACAGTCTATTCAAAAAGAGTCCTGATTCTCCTTCTCGCAGGAAGCTGAGAGACACTGTTCTCCCCTTATGCAATGGAGGTGCAGTATGGATGTCTCCAGTTGGGCCCCACGCATGGTTCCTTATTTGAACTCAGTTTCTCTGTGGCAGATCAGATTGCATGTTATGGTTCACCTCCTCCCCCACTCCCTTGCTGATTGGAATCAACAGCAGTCACAGCTGCCGTGACTTGGCTGAGACAGATACAATCCCACTTTTCCATTTGCTGCACCCAAATCTCTGATCCTCCAAAAGTCTCCCCTAATTAGTGCTGTGTTCCTGTGATGATTTTCCTCTAAATGCACCTTGCAGCAATGGAGCTGTGCTGGAATTTTATCATCATGGAGTCAAACAAGAAGCAGCCTTCCTGCAGCTCACCATCTTGGAATCCCCTCAGCATTTTTTTAAGCCTCTAAGTTGTGAGGTATTTTATTACAAACAATAAATTAAACATGTAAACCAATATTAGGAACAATTTTGGAATTAGAGGAATTTAAGTTTGAAGTTTTCTCTTGTTTTAGTTTTCATGATTTATTATATTTTTCAAATTTTTTAAAAAGAATAAGCCCAAAAGCTTTTTTCCCCTTGGCCAAATAAAAGAAAAACGGAAAAAGCAATTGAGAGGCACATCCAGACTCAAATAGAGAAGAAGGACATGCTCAAAATGACCTGTAAGACAGAGCAATTATTTTTGCTTCTCTGAGAGAAGGGACATGCAAGCAGGCTGACACAGGAGCTTTACCAGAGCCCAGAAAAAAGCTGATTAGAATCTGATTGTGAAAATAGAGGAAAACTGACAGATATCTTTAAACATTACCCAAGAACAGATAGAGCTTGCTCTTTCCACTGTCTGCATTTCATTTATAGAGATATGTAAAGGTTCAAGAATTGTACCCAATTGCAATAAAACTATATAGTATCTCCAGTTTTCTGCCTCCATCCTGAAATTAAGGAAACAAGTAAGTGAACATAAGAACAGGATTCTTTTTGCATTCTATCAGACTCATGGGGAAAATGATTTGTTTGGTTTTTTTTTTTTCCAAAATGGATTCCTTTAGTTTAAAAGTCTTTAAACACTGGAGTGTCCTACAAAGTAGGCCACCTGCTCTTGATCTACAATAGCCCCCACCTCCCAGACCCAGTTCACCTTTGTTTTCAAACACAGATGCCAAACTTGAATTTATTTGCAAACATTAAGTATTTCTGCTACATGTGATCAAAGGTCACAGGCTGCCTCCTAATAGATATTCTATGGAGGTATTAATTGTATCCAAGGTGGTATATTTCTGGCAAGGGAAGCAAGCTGTTCTCGTCAGCAAAATGTCTAGGCAATCTGTACCCCACTCACTGTATTCTAATAAGCAGTCTAGGATGCTTTTCAAACAAGTATTTTGCATTCTAAGACATTAGCTTTTAAAAGCAAATATTTGACCCAATTTGCAACATCTCAATTTTTTAAAATGTTGTATTGCTTTCATCCACCTGCACTTGCATAGCAACAATATGAAGAAACTGTACAACAGGTGGCTTATTGAAATGCCCTGGAAGTCTACAATTCTGCTTAGATTCTCCAGAAAGAGATACATGATATATCTTAATGAAGGACAGAAGAAATCATGAGAAACTAATGAAAAGACAGGACAATGTTGTAAAGGTGCCTAATACATTGTGAATTCCATTCTATATAAAACCTGATCTTTCTTCATTCCTTATCTGATGTGTACTGTAAGCTTGTCTTTCATTCCTGTTGTGGGAAATTTTTCACTAACACTGAATTGGAGAAATGGTTATTTTTCCCAACTGATAGCTTTGTGTTTCTGGAAAGATGAATTTTAATATGCAAATCAGATGCATCCACAATCATTCTGATCCTAGACCAGAGCTTCACAACTCTTTTTTTACAATTTCAAAATGAGTTTGTTGCCCAAAGGAAACCATAAAACACATCAAAGCAGAGGAAAGACAGTAACCACTCTAAATATCTTAGAAATTTCTCCCTGCCTGATGGACTGCTTTTATTAAAGGGTTTAGTGTTTTTCCCCAAAATTCA
Source organism: Aplodontia rufa (assembly GCA_004027875.1). Taxonomy (NCBI): domain Eukaryota; kingdom Metazoa; phylum Chordata; class Mammalia; order Rodentia; family Aplodontiidae; genus Aplodontia; species Aplodontia rufa. The sequence continues at coordinate 33,137 of PVKS010019667.1, forward strand.
AAAGGATGTCTCTAAAAATGGAAGGAATGGTGAAAATGCAAAAAGCATTTGCTGAACTTATAACCACAAGAGTCTCCAGACTCAAACAACAGGGAAAAAAATAATAAACCCAAAGATGTTATTGACATAAAAATGATAGCAAATAATTACATAATGCTTACTAGTGCCAGGCATTACTGTAAACCTTTATTGCCTCCAATCCATTTAGTCTTCGCAACAGGAGTAATTCTCATTTCTACCTTATAAGATAAAGAAATTGAGCAACAAAAAGGCCAGGTAAATTGCCAAAGGGGTGAAGCCAGGATTTAAACACAGGCAGCTCTGGCTCCAGATTCCAAGATGTAAGCATCACTGACAGTGCCTAAAACATTCAGTTTCTAAGTGCTAAAAGTGTCATGTAGGTCTGGAAGAAATTACTGAACTGTTTTCCCAGGACAGTGAGGTCAGAGAGACAAAGAATAAACACTCCATCCTTCCTTATCTCTTCAAAAGGTCTTCAGGGTTTTTTAAGGGTAGTGAAAAAAAAATGTTTCTGAGGATAAGTTGGTGTCAGGAGAACAATAAAAACAGCAACATTCCCTAAAGGTCCATAAATTATCTGCTGGGAGTTCATAAGAAAGCATAATAATACTCTGGTTTCTACCATCCCTCCTGTACTTTAATAGACCAAGATGTTTAGATACATTTCTTTCAAGTTTTATGGCAAAACTACATTTACACACAATTTGGCTTTTGCTTTGTTTTGGAAAAAAAATGCAACAACAAAGACTATTCCTATTTCAGTAGTAAATGTATTTTTGGTTAATACAGAAATTTTGTCACTGAGAGTAAATAGGCAATCAATGAAAGTTACTCAATATCCAACAGGTCCCCTGAGTTATTATATAAAAGCTATAATTCATCAGAACAGACTAAATGTGTCAAGCCTGGACTATAGTGGGGGTTTTTGTCAACATGATGAACTTTAAAAGACATCTGCCTGAATAGATTGTGTTTTTGTAGTTACATAGAAATCACAAGTCACTTCAAAAGGAAAGCATGCTTACATCTATCTTTTCACACAACAAATGTTTTCCACAAGATTTCATTTGCTTCAATATAGTATTTTTCTAAGAATATGAAACCTGATAATGCATTTTTAGAAATAACATTTAATTCAATTTCTTTTTAAAAATTCAGCAACTTATTTCTCTGCTTTATGTAAACTTTACTTTAGAATTTTAGAGCCTGATGAAAGTTTAGGGATTATTCATTCACTAAACATTTTCTAGAGTCAAGTAGAGTTCTAGGAGCTGCTATCCAATCTCCTCATTCCAGAGATGAAGAACAAAGAGAGAAGGAAAGTACCAGCATGAGGTGGCAGTTACACCTCAGAGAGATCTTAATTTCAAAGGCAAGTTTTCTCTCTCTGATGACATGGCCTCAGAAGAGTGAGACTCTGCTTGGTACTACGTAAATTGGAAGAGTATCTTTATTTCATTAATCTTGGGCTTTGTCATGTGACTCACTTTGGCTAATTCTCATTCTCATTGTAGATTTGACACAGTTAGACTTGAAATCTACTCACATTGTTGGGTTTGCCCTTTTGGGCTTCCACCATCACCATGAAAAGAACACAAACCAGCTAGGCACATGAACACACACACACACACACACACACACACACACACACCACAAAATGCAGCCAAGACAAAAGTAAGCAATGAGCTACTGAGGTTTGGAGTGGTTTTTGTGCTACAAAAGAAGATTGATTCAGCTTTTCCTGATTGATTGTGATGATTGATTCAGATTTTCTTTTCAATAACTTCTCTTTAACTTCAGCCATTTAATGAACCTTTGGGTCTTCCACTGTACCTTAGCTTCTGAGCTAACTGTTCTCAGATGCTAACCTTGCCACAAAGACTACTTCAAAATAAAATAACTAAAATGGATGGATGGATGGATGGATGGATAGAAAGAGAAAAAGAAACAAATAATAGAGTAATAGATGACAATAATAAAAGTGGTATTGAGATTTTGTATATGCTTACGTATGATATTAACAAAAGACTATAGCATTTGTAAATAGAATGTCTGCGTCATTTTTTGTGAACAATCAAATATTTTGACCACTTTAGAAGCCATAATTACTATTTTTTAAACCTGTACTTGTTCTTTTTAAATTTTTTTTTAGTTGTGGAATGACAGAATATCTTTTTTATTTATTTATTTTTATACAGTACTAAGGATCAAACTCAGTGCCTCACAGATAGTAGGCAAGTGCTCTGCCACTGAGCTACAACCCAAGCCCCACATTAGCTATTTATGATTATGTTATGAGAAAATGTTCGATGGACAGAGATTTTCTATATCTTCAGAAATGTTTATAATATTAATGAATATTTATTTTCATGCATTTGCAAATCCCCTCCTCACCAGAGAACTCAGGTGTTCTTTTAGTTCTCTTTTGACCTGAGGGAGATTTTTAAAATAGAAAATCACTTACTAGTCCATGCATGTTATAGGAATACCCAGGGAACATCTGGGATAATTATTTTCCTTTTTTGCTACATCTTATTCTTTTCCAAGCTGATATTCTATCTTCAAAATAGATAGAGAAAAATCCCATTTCCCTCACATTATGGTAGATAGGCTAAACCTCACATTCTGTTTATTTTTATGTTCACTACAATTATATTAGATTTGTCTATGTCTTCATTCCATATTACCATTTTTGAAATCTATATATAGGGACAAGTCATTACTTGAACTTCACTCACCCTCTCTTTGTGAGGGACAACTTACTAAAGTGTAATTTGCAGAATTGTTTATAGTTATATTCATTCTTGTGATGAGAAAGAATAGAAAAACACTTTAGGAATAATTTATTCTAATTATAGCTCTCAAATGTGTAAATATTACAAGATAGTGGGCAAACTGGTGAAACAAAGAAAACAAATATTTGACAACAATAATGATGACTTGGGTCCTCTTCTCAACCAAGTTCCCAATTTCTACTCATCTAATAATATATCATCTCCTTTGTCAGTTATCATTTGCCATCTATCCATCATCCTTCTTCCATTTCCAGTATTTCATTCCAGTCTTTCAACATTATCAAGCAAGATTTGTCAGTGCTCTAAAGTGTATATTTATGTTCATGGGCAGCTCAACAAACCACTTTTAGCTTGGTTCTCAAACAGCTAGAAATGCACAGGAGTTATGCAATAGCAAATAGACATTTTCTAAAAATTATGGCTGTTAAAATAAAGAGGGGAAAAGAGAGTAAAATGAACAATTCCCAAAATGTTCCCTTCTTATTGTTTACACTTTCTGTACACAGAGCAATATCCAGCTTTTCTATAGTACCATGACTGATTCATCACTCAAACATGACTTAAAGACCAAAAATATTCTAAAAGTATTTTTAAGCTTCTTTAAAAGATTTAAAAAATTATATTTTTAAAAACACTAGAAGGCCTTTCTGGAAGGAAATTTGCCACCATGATGAGGTATGAAGAACACTTGCTCAGAAGACAAAGACAGGCCAGTGTCACAAATCTACTAAAAGTCTGATCTTGAACAAGACACTTACCTTTGCTAAATATCACTTTTCTCATTTATAATATAAAGATAATGTCAGTCTTGTCAACAGAAGAGAATGCTGGGAGTATGAAATTGTAGAACACCAGGATTTTTCTAATTACTGTTTAAATGGTATCAGAAAATTTTAAAACATTTTAAAAAACAAGGATAAAACTGAAAATGAATAATGATTAATTTAAACTTCATAATACTCATGCTAAGGTACATGATTATTTAGATAATTTAATACCCATTTTGAGAAAAATTTAATAAATGCACTGAAGCTCCTTATAGTCTTATAATTCATACTATAATATCATTACAGGGAACTGAGATAAGCTGGGAAATGTTCTTCCAGATGATGTCCACGCCCTAATCCCTGGAATTTGTGAACAGTACCTTACATGACCAAAACCAGGTCTTTGTAAATAGTATTAAAAAAAAAATATGGAGATGGGAAGTTTTTCCTGGATGATTTAGATAGATCCTAAGTGTAATCCCTGTAAGAGAAGGAGGCAAAGTGAGACTCTATAAACACTGACAAGGTGAAGACAGTGTGGCTAGGGAGATAGAGGTGGCATGGATGCAGCTGCAAGCCAAGGAATAATGACAGCCACCACACAGTGCAAGAGGTGAGAAATGGATTCTCCTCTAGAACCTCCAAAGGGAGTGTGGCCCAGCCCACACCTTGATTTCAGTCCAGTGAAACTGTTTACAGAATTCTGACCTCCAGGACTATGGGAAAATAAGTTTTTGTTCTTTTGAACCACAAAATGTGTGGTAATTTGTTACAAAAGGCTTTGAAAACTAATGCAAGTACTTTCACATTACCGTAAATAGATATCCTTGAATAGCAAGATAGATCTGCTTTACAAAAAACATTGCTTCATAATTTAAAAAGTTAGGTAAAACAGCAAGTATAGAATAGGTGTTTATTAAATGAAAATCTTTGTTCTTCTATTTTATTGCAAAATATAAAAACAGGTTTTGCCAAATAGCTATCTTTTCCTGATAATTTGTCATATGCCAATTACTGCTTTAGTTGGTTTATATATAATCACTTTATTTCATACTCATGATAGTCTTCAAATCCATTTTTTTTTCAAGTGAGGACACCAAGACTTGGATATTATGTAAATTGCTTGAGTCAAACAGTAGCTGGCAGATCCTGAACTTCTAACCCAGGCAGTGTGACAGAAAGTCCATTTTTAATTCATTATAGAACACAGATGTTATTTTCAAGGAAGTTACTTTCAAGAAGCATCAGGATAAAAATAAGTTGTTTTTTTTTTTTTAGAGAGAGAAGGACAGTGAGAGAGAGAGACAGAGAGAATCAATTATTGAGTTTTTCACAAGGCTTTCGTTGTTAGGACACTTAGTTGTGTACGTGGGTTGCTGGGGTTTGAACCCGTGTACTTGCGCATGCTGGGCA
>PVKS010019668.1:0-38024 GCA_004027875.1 Aplodontia rufa
ATAGCCAAAACATTACTAAGCAAGAGAAAGCAGGAGGTATCACAATACCTGACCTGAAATTATACTATAGGGCTACAGTAAGAAAAACAGCATGGTATTGGTATCAAAACAGACACGAAGACCAATGAAAAGAATAGAAGATACTGAGACAAACCCACAGATGTTTAACCATCTGATATTTGACAAAAGGGCAAAAACATAGCTTGGAGAAAAGGCAGCTTGTTCAACAAATGGTGCTGGTCCAACTGGACAGGCATATGCAGACAACTGAAATTAGATCCTCATCTCTCACCCTGCACAAAATCAAATCAAAATGGATCAAATAATTGGAAATTAAATTAGCAACTGTACAACTGCTAGAAGAAAAAATCAGATCAACAGTCCATAATATCAGATAGGCACTTCCTTAATGAGACTCCCATAGTGCAAAAATTAAAGCCAAGAAAAAATGAGTGGTAGAAACAACTAAATTGCAGCCTTTGAAGGTAAATGTATGGAGATGTAAGAAATCATGCTGAGCAAAGTTAGCCAAACCCAAAGCATCAAGGATCAAATGTTTTCACTCATTTGTGGAGGCTGGAGCTAAACCCAAGCCTGTGTGATAGTTAATCTCATGTATCAGACTCAATAAAGGCATAGTAACAAATAATCTAAGGCATTCATAGATATGTAGTGGGGTGGGGGGAATAGGGAAGGTGGGGGAGTGGAGAGGGAGGGAGAATAGGGAGAGATCTAGTGGGTAATTCTGGTTTAAGAGTATATGTGTATCATATTGTTAATTAAATACATTTATTATTTGACAGTAACTCAATTCTTTGATAGAAATATTTTTAAAAAGAATAAATTAGTGGGATGTCATTAAACTGAAAGCTTCTGCAGACTTAAAGAATTAGTCAAGAGTATCAAGAAAGAACCTACAGAATGGGAGAAAATCTTTGCCTGCTACACCTCTGACAGGGTACTAATATCCAGAATATACAAATAACACAAAACTGAACACCAAAACCACAAATCATCAATCAGTAAATAGGCTAGAGAACTAAACAGAAATTTCTCAACAGAGGAAGTCCAGAAAGCTAATAAATATATGAGAAAGTGTTCTAAGTCACTAGTAATCAGAGAAAGGCAAATCAAAACTTCACCAAGATTCCACCTCACTCCAGTCAGAGTGGCAAAAAGGAAGAGTACAAACAATAACAGATGTTGGAAGGGTTGTGAGAAGAAAGGAACACTAACACACTGCTGGTGGGACTGCAAACTTCTACAGCCACTCTGGAAAGCAGTACAGAGACTCCTCAGAAAACTAGGGTTGGAACCACCTTACCACCCAGCTGTCCTGCTCCTGGATATGTTCCCAAAAGAGCTAAAATCAACATACTACAGAGACACAGCTCTCTCAACATTTATAGCAGCTCAATTTACAGTAGCTAAACTATGGAATCAACCCAGATGCCCCTCACTGGATGAAAGTATTCAAAAACTGTGATATATATATATATATATTGGAATTCTACTGTGCTATTAGAGAGAATGATATCATGGCATTTGCAGCCAAATGAATGGAGATAGAAAAAATTATGCCAAGTGAAATATCCCAAACTCAGAGATGTAAGGGCCAAATGTTTTCTCTCATATGTTGAAGCTTGAGCAAAATCTTAGACAGGATGAAAGTCAGCTGAGTTTAAATAATAAACTCACCATAGTTGAAATTTCAAAAATAACTAATTTATTAATTAGTGAACTATGAAAAAAAGGATATTCAAGAAATCTGGGATAACATTAACAGGCCACATTTAAGACTCATCAGGATAGAAAAAGGCTCTGAAATATAAGCTTTTCAATGAAATTATATCAGAAAAATGTCCAAACCTTATGAATGACACAGAAATTCAAATCCAGGATGCATATAGGACTCCAAATATACAAAAATCACAACAGATCCACTCCAAGACAGATTATTTGAAAAATGACTAAAGTACAGAATCAGGATAGAATTTTAAATGCTGCAAGAGAAAAATGACTGGTCATATTTAGAGATAAGCCAACACAGATTTCAAGTGATTTCTCATCCCAGACCCTAGGAGGGCTTAGAATAATATATACCAAGCTCAGAAAGAAAATTTATTTCAACGAAGAATTCTATACCCAGCAAAATTAAGCTTCAGAATTGAATATGACATAAAAAGTAAAGCTAAAAGAATCCATAACTAGAAAGTCTGCACCATAAAACATACTCAATAAAATAGTTTAAGAAGAAGCAATGAAAACCAGCCTAAGGAGAAATTACACTAGAAGAACACTCCATCAATGGAGAATCAATCCAAATTGAACACTAGAAATAAATCAAAATGACAGTAAACAAAAATCATCTCTCAATAATAACATTAATATAAATGGACTATATAAAGTCTTCAATCAAAGGACAAAAGTTGGCAGATTTCATTTATAAACAAGACCCAGTAATAAGTTGTCTGCAAGAGACTCACCTCACAGATGAAGACATCTACAGTCTAAAGGTGAAAAGATGGGAAGAAAGCATACCATTCACTAGGATCTTGTAGTCAAGCAGGGGTTACTATTCTTATATCAGATAAAATGGACTTCAAGCCAAAATTAATCAGAAGAGATCAAATAAAAGTTGTTTCATATTGCTTAAAGGAATCATACCTCAGCAAAATGTAACTATCATAAAAACCTATGCCCCAATGAACACCTATGTACATAAAACAAATCCTTCTCTGTATTTAGAATCAAATAGACCACAATATAATAATACTGTGTGAATTTAACACACTTCTCTCTCTCCACTAGATAGATCATCCAAACAAAACCTAAATATTCTACAGAACTAAAAAATACAATGAATAATTCAGACTTAACAGATATCTGTAGAGTATTCATCCATCAACAACTGAATTCACTTTCTTCTCAGCAACACATGGAACATTTTCTAAAACAGACCATATTTTAGGTCACAAAGCATATATTAACAGATACAAAAAAATAAACATAATACCTTGCATTCTCTCTGATCATAATGAAATAAAACAAGAAGTCAATGACAAGATAAAAAATATAAATTACTCTAACACCTGGAGATTAAATAACACACTTTTGAATGATGAATGCATAGAAGAAATCAGGGGAGAAATTAGAAAAAATACTTAGAGGTAGATAAGAATAGTGATACAACATATTAAAATCTCCAGAACAGTATTAAAGTAGTTCTAAGAGAAAAGTTCATAGCATTGAGCTCATATATTAAAACAATAGAAAGACACCAAATAAATAACCTAACATTACATCTCAAGGCCCTAGAAAAATAAGAACAAAGCAACACCAAAATCAGTAGAAGATAGGAAATAATTAAAATCAGAGCCAAAATCAATGAAATTGAAATTTTTAAAAAACAAAATACCAATGAAACAAAGTTGGTTTTTTGAAAGAATAAACAAAATTGATAAGTTCTTAGCCAAAATAGCCAAAAGAAAAAGAGGAAACTCAAATTCTCAAAATCTGAGATGAAAAGGGAAACATTACTACCAGTAATATAGAAATTCAGAGGATTATGAGAAACTACTTTGAAAATTTATACTCAAATAAGCTAGAAAATCTTGAAAATATAGACAAATTCCTAGAGCTGTGAGATCTACCCATTTGGTAGAACCACATGTAAATCACAGAATAAGTTATGTAGTATATTGTATGTTTTCTATTGTTATTATAACAAATCACCACGAATGTAATGGCTTAAAACAAGACAAAGTTATTCTCTATAATTTTGTAGGTTAGAAATTTTACACAGGTATGATGACTGAAATCAAGGTGTTGTCAGAGCTGAAGTCTATTCTGGATCCTCTAGGGATAATCATTTCCTTGCTTTTTCCAACTCCTACAGTACCCGTTTCTCCATCTTCAAAGCCAGCATTTTTTTACACCTTTCTTCCATAATCACATCTCCCTCTGATGCTCTTCTGTCTCCCTCTCTCATATTTTTAATAGCTTTTTTCTACTTTTAAGAACCATGTAATCATATTTAGCCACCATATAATCCAAAATATTATCTCTATTTTCATCTGCTTTCAATTTGTTATGTAACCTAACATATGCATGGATTCTGGAGATCAAAATACAGATATTTGAGGGGGCTATTATTCTTCCTACCACATATATCAAAGGCAATAATTGTATACAAAACGTGAAAAAGAACAAAGTAAATGCTGAGAATATGCTGCAAATTTATGGTATAAAGATAAGTCTCACTGAGATGGCATTTGAGCAAAGAGATGAAGGAAAAAAAAAATCAACATCAGCCATTCTCTTCCAGTTGTTTTCAAACCTAGGCACTCTCTGACCTCAAGACCTATGCGTAATTGTTCTCTCCACCCAGAACCATTTTCATCCAGATATATACATGGATGACTCCTTCACTTCCTATTTTGCTTAAAGTTAATTTTTAAAGGTAGGACATATTTTAGTGACCAAGTTTAGAATTATCATGTATTTTTCTGCTTATGTTCCATTAGCCAGAATTAGGCACAGGCCCTTAGATATAAAAATGGTGGGAAATTCAGTTTAGCTATGTTCCAGGAACCAAAAATCAGTTTGGTGAACATCTAGCCAATGTCTTTCATGCCTATATTTTCTACACTATTCAGTGTGCCTTTGATGAACTTAGTAAATATTTGTATGTGTTTCCTGACTGTCTGGGAGGCAAATTAAACACTATGGATACAAAAGTACCAAAAACAACTGGGCATCATAGTATTAATGGCAGTGAGAATCCAATGGCCAAAGGAATTTACACAGCTTAATCCCATGACATAAAATTCACTAGGAGAATGTGACTCAAAGAATCTCAGTGATCCTCAGTAATGAACAAACATGAAAAAATCTGCTAGCAAACACCATAACTACCATTTCTTTCTGTGAATAAAGGTTATCAATTCAGAAGTAAACTTTTCTTTGAACAAAGCTTTCTCCTATTGCCAACAAACACTGAAGACTATAAGAAGAATGCCTCTTAAAAAAACTTTCTCATTTGATTTTGCTGACATCCTGAGAAGACAGCAACTCACCACCATCAAATTTCAGCAGCATTCTGACCTATACATGAGAATATATATCCTCCCCATAAAGGTAAGCATTGGGAATTCTGAATTTGAGACTTTCAAATTCTATTTTAACTCAAATCATTTTACATAAAAAAATCTTGCAACATTATAAGATCTTTTCTTTCTTATTTTGAATATAGGGAAGTTCTATTTTGAAAAAAAAACATTTGCAAAAGATACCCAACTTTTAACATTTGTTAGGGGGAAAATGTATATTTTCTTTTTAAAAATTCCTAAAACTGTCCCTGGTTACCTGGCAGAGTTACAGAGAAGTGAAAACCCTAGTGGATGGAACACATTTGAGGCTAGTCTGGGACCAGAAAATAATAAACATACCTCCATGCACCTCTGTGATAGTTATGTTTCCTTCTGCCTTTATTACAGGTAACCTTACACATGGTTCCTATTTTAGACATACCTTCCTGCCACAGGAAAATTGCTTTAAAATTTTCTGTATCTCTTACTGTGCCCAGCATAAAGCCTATCACAAGCAAGTGCAAAAATGTCTCTTAAATAATCTAAGAATCTAGGGATTTGGAATTTGAGATATCTGAAATGATTATAATCACATAAGGACCATACAATTGAAAAATCACTTTACAGCTTTCTATGTGCTTTCACATTATTCAGTAATTTACTTATGACAGTGACTCCATAATAAAATGTCATACCTTTCACATATAAGGAAGAATTTTAGGTCATCCCTCAACTCCCACACTGGAGAGTGGAGTGAGGGAATAGATTTCTGTTTTCTGTTATCACGATAATCTGGATTCTACCAATTCATATACCAGGACCCTCTAAAAAAGTCTTCACCAGATTCAGGACAAACTTCCATCTCTGAAACTCTTGCATAAGGAACCTAGAAATATCCACTTTGTATATTATTTTTATGAAATATGTTGCTTCACTTGTCTTGCCTAAATGCAGTTTGTGGGCATACTTATCAGAGACTCCCCTCTTCTGAATACAGCAATACTTAAAACCTTTTAAAAATCACAATTTAAAAAATGATTTTAATGGGTTATGTCCTGTTCCTCCTTGGGAGGAAATCTAATTATTTTTCAGAAAACATCTAGAATTAGTGAAATAAATAGATTAGTGTAAGAAAAGTTTTGTTCGATGCACAGAGGAGAGGATTGATGGTTTATTTCCCTCTGAGAGATTAAAATACAAAGAGCACAAAAATTTTTAACATTGATATGAACTTTTAAAGTTCATAATCAGTACAATTTTGTGCAAAAACAAAAGTTTTTTAAAGCTTAAACAACAATTTTTAGAATAAAAAATACTTAGATCACCTGAAAGTAGGGCAAAGATTTTCTTTTGTATATTCTTGTGTAAGTTCCTAGGAAAGACTGTGATAAGTGTACAAAAAATTATAAATGTTCTAAATTTACCAAAATTCCTATAATTATTTCTAAAGAAACAATATGAGTATTTATTTATATGGTAACTTCATTACTTTTTAAAATGGATCATTTCTTTATGTAAAATCTCTAAACATTTTCTAATAATCATTATGCAGAAGGCTTAAGGAATGTATATATAAATGTAAACTACTTTTTTCTGAATTAAATAATTTTAACCTAGACAATGTATCCATCAATGTGGCTAACCATTCTGACCATTTTCAGGGCATATCAAGAAAACATGAAAACACTATCCCTGATTCTTGGACTTTGGGTTCTGACTTCCAGTTATTTGGTAAGTTCTATCAATCACAATCCTTCCTCCTTTTTATTCTGTTCAGACCATCTTTGCAAATTCAGTGATGATTCTTGACTTTTTTTGTGTTCTCTGAGCTCTCCAAAAACTAGAAATTTTGGAAGCCCACTTAATAGGATTGAGTTGTATCCATGTATTGAACTATTCACTTGTCACTCTGCAGTTTAATGTTGCTGTTTGAGTAAGACTTTTATGTCCCATCTCCTCCCCTCCTGCCTCCCTCTCCCCATCTTCTCCCTCTCTCTTTCTCTTTCTCCCTACTCACCCTCTCCCTTTAAGAAGCAAAGGTACATGTTGAAGTTATAAAACAAAAAGAAGATTGTCTTCCTTTGGTGCCAACTTGACACTATGCCATGCTTCTCTCTTAATAGAATCTTACTGGCCCTATATACTATTGGATGACAATAAATGTCACATTGTTCAGAGTTCTCTTAGGTTTTCAGATTAAGCCAAAGTGCCATCAACAAAGAACCTCTGAACCACAGTGTGATTCTTTTTTGAAATGAAAGTTTGATTGCAATTCTCATTTTCTTTCCTTTTGTTTATTTAAGAAGAGTTTGACTCCCCCCTTGATTTTCAAGTTTGAATAAATCCTCTCCATGAAGATTCATAAATAAATTTGTTAGTTTATACTGAAACTATAGACAATTTCCACAATTTACAATACTGAATAGTTTAATAACAATGTGTCATTTGTACTTATTATCTTAACATCTTAACATCTGGCCCTGCTGGTAGCTGTTGATATAAATTCATAAAGTCATCTCAAATCAGTTAAATATCTGCTTTGAAAAATGTTCCATTTTTTACCAAATAACCATTTGTCTCCTATATCCACAAGGAGCTAATCTTTTGGCCAACCTACCATAAGTATATGAACCACTGCACATTAATAAATGATACTCAATTCCATAAAAAATGATTTTTTAGAGCTAAAGAGTAACAACTCAAACAAATTAAACATCTCCTTACCCTAACTAAATCAAAAGTCCACAATTTGTTGATGAGGCCAAGAGAATCAAAAAAGATTAAAAAAAATACAGAACAATTTAATTTTTATGAATTTGTAAACTAACCTATGAAAACTTCCTTCAAAATGAAAGAATCCCCATACTGAAGAGTAATTGTTGAGAAGCATCTAAATTGAGCAAGAAAGAGAAAAGTAGAAATAAAAGAGAATACACTGGTAACAGTAGGGAAGGGGAGCATGAAAAAGAGAAGCTCAAAACTTGTAGGTCCATAATTTATTAATGCTTCTTGATAACAATAGAAGAATGAATCCTGAAGCCACAAAGGTAGAAAATCTATTATGGATTAGACTTTCCTTCATGGGACAATAAAATCTATCCCACTTAAAAACCAGCTTCACACACATACACCCCCCACCACACACACACAGAGTTGACCAGAAGTTGAGAGTACAATGGTGAACACCAGAGACTGAAGAGAGTACTGTGGAAAGAGGCTGAGAAAAGGGTCATCAAGGTGCTAAGTTACAGTTACATAAAAGCAAGAAGTTCTGGTGTGTTTTTGCACAATACAGTGATACAGTGGTATAAGTATGTATACCTTAGGTCAGAAATAGCGTCTATGTTTTTATTTTTTGTCTCCTTTTAATTTATTGCATGAAGGAGTTACACTAGTCCAAGTTAAAATCAGATCCCAAATGGTTACATTATACAAACTGTAAGGTTTTTAAACTTGTGACAAGGAATAGAAGGGAATTTCTACTCCTTGAAAGGAAATCCTCCTCACTTAAGCTTCAGTGAGCAACAAACACTTTAAAACTCATGAACCCTCAGCATTCTTAGCCAGTTCAATCTCTACCAGGAAGTGGTATATGTTCTTGCATTGCTCAACCTATAGGGGAATTACTTATCCATATTCTGGATGCTCAAAGTACCACTGTAGACAAATTTCTTCTTAAACAGCTTCACTACTTTCTTTTTATCATAATCATCAGTGATCACTTACAGAATAGTGAGGGACTTCTTGCTATTTTTCTGTTGGATTGTGATATGGGTATAATCTCAGTGCCAGCAGGAAGCAGGTCATCATGCTTATTTACATCAGCAAAGGAGTCAAAACAGTGGAGGTGGGCTGGAGCCCAGTGGTATCATGCTTGTCTGGCAAACACAAAGACCCAGATTCAAACCCCAGCACCACGTACACAATTGTCAGAGCAACGAAGGCCAGATGAAACACTAAATAAAGTTGATTCTCTCTTTCGCTCTATCACTCACACCCCTGATTAAAGAGAGAGAGAGGAGGTTCTGGATGGTGGCCATACAATACAATTCCTTTTCCTAGGTGGAAATGGCCTGTGGCAGAAGGACAGCAGGGCCAAGGGGAAAGTTACTGAGTCCTCAGTGGTGACTCAGTGACTGGGTCCAGATATAGTATCCTTCTTAATAGGAAAGTAAAACATATTTTCCAGTAAAAGTCTGGAGCTAATAATGTAAACAGAATATATACAAAGAAAACCAGACCAAACCACCCCTCATAAAACTAAGATAAAAAGAAAAAAAAACTTTTTAAACCAGTAAAAGGTAAATATATAGATTCTTATTCCAGTTACATAATCCATATTTTTTTTCCTCTCAACAAGAGAATAGTAGTTCTTTTCCTGGTGGGCTGACACAAGGAGTTGGTGATATAAACAGTTTGCTGTATTGAGGTGATAAGAGCTGACAAAGAAGCATTTAAGGAAAAAATATCTATGAAAGATATGTCAGTTCTCTAAATCAAAGCTATAAATGCTACAGAAGTAATTAAAGTCTAAGTAGAGGAACATATATTGTTCATGTATTAAAAGACTCATTGCTTCCCAAACTGATTTCAATACAATCTCAAGATGATTTTGTGGAAACTTACAAATCAATCTTCAGTCTTATACAGAAAGCCAAATATTTAAATATAGCCAAGAAACTCTCAGAAGTTAAAAAGAAAAGTTGGTAAAATTACTCTACTGATTGTTAAGATTTATTTTAAAATCATAGTAAATATAATACATAATTTTGGCCAAAGATAAGCAGAAACACCACTGAAACAAAACAAACAGCCCAGAAACAGTCCCATAGATACATGGCACTTAATTTATAAAAAAAAAAAAAAGTAGCATTATAGATTAATAGGGAAAGAATGCTCTTTTCAATAGAAGTACTAAGTTAATTAGATGTCCAAATTGGGGGAAAAAATAAAACTCAAAGTGATATCATCCCATCTCTCTCCCTCCCATCCCAAAAAAAGATTCATGAATTGTGATTTTCAAAGTAAAAGACAATACACTCTAGGGTCTATAAAATGACAAGATATCTTCAAGACTTTGTTCATATTCACATAGCTAATAAATTGTATACAAAAAGATTCAACCTTGTTTGTAATCTGGGAAACGCAAATATAAACCACAATGAGATACTACTACATTCCAAAAGGAATGGCTAAAAAGGACAGACTGACAATACAAAATAAATATTTGGAGCGACTGAAATCTTTATACACTATTATTTGAAGCACAAGTTAGTGAAATTGTTTAGAAAACTATAGATTTCTATCTAATATTAAAGATATATATGCTGAGACATTAGGTATGGATATACTTACTCAATAATAATATATTTCCCACAAAGCTTATGTGTACCTAACGATATTAAATATGTACAAGGATGTTCATGGTGGCATCATTTCTAATAAATTAACACTGGAAACAACCTAATAGTGCATGAAGTATACAATGGACAAATTTGCAGTGAATTTATAGAAACAACTAATTATTCTACAGCCACTTTAAATATTAATTAATTACACTCAAAAACATGCATAATTTCACAAACATAAGGGTGAACAAAAGAAGCTGGACACAAACATATACTGTTGATTCCGTTTATGTAAAATTCAATGACACAAGAATTAAAAGATAGGATGATAATTAATTTTGAAGAGAAAGGAGGGGACAAATTGGGAAGAAGCCAAAGTGGCTTCTGGATGATGGAAATGTTCTATTTCTTTATCTATGCTATAGTTATAGAAGTATTTGCCTTGTTAATTCATCAAATTATATATTGTATTTTTGTATATGTGCTGTACTTCACCAAAAAATAAGATAATGAAAAGATCCTTCCAAATATAACCATCTAAATTTCAATAATTTTTTCATGAATAATATTCTCTTTTCTATTTTTGCAGTCTAGCGAGAGCATAAAACAAAATGCAAGACTCCTGCAACAAAAATCTGGGCCAACGGCTCTTTTCTCCTCCTCAAAATACCCTGTTCATAAATTTAATATTGCTCTCCTTCATTTATTGCCACAAAAAACACAGAGGTCTCATGAGAAATCACCTGAATTATCGAGACAAATACTTAAACCAAAACTTCGTCTACCTAGGGAAGACTGTACGCCAGTTTTAAACCCATCTACACACCGTATAATTTGTGTTAAAGAATCTCCCTTTCCAAATAAAATTATCCCTTTTAAACATCCTTCAGAAAAAAGCCCAACTGCTTCTCTGCCTAACTAAATTACTGCTAACATTCTAGATGAATCCCAGCATTCTGTTTATTACTGAGCCTATTACAGAAGCTTCTTCAATCACAAATGGACCCCAAATACCTTTGAAGTCACCTCAAGCCCAAATATGACTGCAGCAATCACTGAAGCTAAAAATGCTAAAGTTGAAAACTACCCACATGATGACATCAGAACCCAAAGCAACTCCAGTAAAAACAAATGTGTCTGAAAATACCACAACAATCACATCTAAACTCAAAGTACCTCAAACAACCACCTCTAACCCTGAATCTATATAGCAGTGATTACCATAGAATTTGAAGACAGTCCGGAAATCTCTGCTGAACCTGAAACAACTCCAAGAACCTCCATTGAGCAAATCACCCCTGAACCCAAAATAACCATAGCAATCACCATTGAAATGGAGAACACCAGGTGACCACTATGAAAACTGAAACAGCCATCAAATGACCCAGAAGCCAGAAAGTACTGCAAAACACAAATCCACACCCAAGTCCACTTCTGGATCAAAACTGCCCCAGAATAAAATATTGATTTCAAAATGAACTCAGAGATTTTTTTATCACTGAAAGTGAAACCATTCCAACAAACATCACCAATCTCTAAACCACCTCAGAAATCACCCACAAACCCAAAATCCAGAACAGAGTCCACTATTGAACCTGAAATTACCCCCCAACAACCACTGCCAAGCTCCAAACCACCTAAGAAACCTCTGCTGAACCCAAAACCACTCCAAAATTCCTACAGAACATGAAACCTCCCTAAGGACTTTAATTAAACCCCCATTAACAACCAGTAAACCTGAAACTACTCCAACAATCACTACAGAACTTAAAATTACCCCAGAGAAGAGTCCCATACCTGAATTCACCTGAACAACAATCATTAAACATAAAACAGTTCCAGACAATGCGTCAAATCAGAAAAAACCCTTACGGAACCTGAAATACAAATCAATCGAAACTACTTATTTAACTTCATCTCCTCCTAATACAACAAAAGCTCAAACTCAAAATACTTCAACAACCTCTACCACTTCTTTAGCAATTCTATGTAGAACAAGCACACCACACTTCAATTGTGGAATAACAGCTTCTAAAGCTCTTTTTCCTACTTACAGCATTCTTTTAGTCCCCAACTTAAATCATTACTGTTAAAATTTCTATGCTAAATATATAAGTTCCTTGCATTTTCAGTGGAAATGATCTATAAGTATAGAGGGTGAACTATAATTTCTACTACTACCAACATACCTAACCATAAATGTTAAATATTTATTCATCACAATTACTAAAACAAAAATCACTCACAATTTAGAATAATATCCCTATTTACTTGCTATATTTACTGATGCCAAGTTATAACACCTATAATCTAAAGTGAATTACTCCTTCCCTTAATGCCAGAAATAATCCACTGATAGAAAGTTATTAGGCTAAATTTTTAAAATAAAACTTTACTAATGAGTTATCATTTAGAAATTTGATCAGATACTACCACAGGAACCACTCAGGAGGAAACCTCTCTGCTCTGCTAAGTCTTAGAATGATCCATCCAGGCTAAAGATTTTAAAATATTCATGGAAATTATGAATTCACTCTTTAAGTATCATTTTTTATATTTTGCTTTTATATGAATTCAGTAAGTAACAAGTACTTCTAGCAATTTATTCATAACATTGGAGTGTTCCATTAAGAGCATAAAAAATGGAATATGCCCATGTAGAGAATTTAATGGAAATCTGGAGGCTTCATGACATCTCAATTATAAAAGAAATTATAAAAGCAAGAAGCATTTGCTGTTGATAGGCCAAACTGTATTAATCACAAATAAAATTTTAATCAACTTTTTCTCACCAAAACTAATGATATTGGTCTTGTTAATGAATCTACAATGCACAGTTTCACAAAGCGTTGGCAGATGCTATGAAGTAATTTGTCAATTACTAACAAATTCAAATTTCAAGGGTTAAGAACTTATAGTTTTCTACAAAACACATAACTATAGTTATTAAAATTCTTTATACACACTTCCTCACAGATCTTCACCAATTCACCACTAAAATTTCAGCAAGCTTCCAGTCTTCCAAAAGTAACTTTAAACTGTATATCTTTACAGAAAAAAATGTGATTTTCTTACAATATCATAAGAAATATGTTGAATACTATATAATCAGTCTTTTCTTTAAACACTGCCAATACTATGCAAATAGCTTTTTTTTTTTTTTTCAGGGCTGAGGACCAAACTCCGGGCCTTGGGCGTCCGAGGCAAATGCTCTGCCGCTGAGCTAAATCCCCAATCCCTTCAAATAGTTTTTTATTAAGAAATTTGGTTATATGGGATAGAGCAGTGGCTTGGCAGTTATGGCACTTGCCTGGCATGCGCAGTACACAGGTTTGAACCCCAGCACCACATACACAACAAAATCTTGGAGCAACAAAAGCCACATGAAAAACTAAATAAAAAATTGTCTCTCTTCCTCTCTCTCTCTCTCTCTCTCTCACACACACACACATACACACTTTCTCTTTAAAAAGAAAGAAGAAGAAGAAGAAGAAGAGGAAGAAGAAAAAGAAGAAGAAGAAGAAGAAGAAGAAGGAGGAGGAGGAGGAGGAGGAGGAGGAGGAGGAGGAGGAGGAAGAAGAAGGAAGAAGAAGAAGAAAAAATTTGGTTATTGTACAATCAAAATGCTTATAAAGTAACAATATGATATGCTTATATTCTTTAATTGTTCTCCAGCAAATAAATGCTTTAAAAGAATCCCATGTATACATATGTGCATGTATACGTTTGTGTGTGCATTTGTGTGTTTAAGTTGGAAGATTCAAAAGTATAAGTGAGCCAGATATGGTGGTGCACACCTGTAATCTCAATGACTTGGGAAGTTGAGACAAGAGGATCACAAGTTTGATGTCAGCCTCATCAATTTAATGCCCTAAGCAACTTAGTAAGACCTTGTCTCAAAATAAAAAAACAACAAAGGACTGCAGGCATGGCTCAATTATTAAGCACCCCTGCATTCAATGCCCAGTACCAAGAAGAAAAAAAGTATGAATGAAAGGTAGAATATTTTCTTTAAATAACAAAATGGTAAAGTCTTTATCCGAAATTCTCTGAGCTCTTGTAAAGGAATCAATGCAATAAACCAAATTAAATGTAGTACCTCTAATTTTTCTAAGTTTCAGGGAAAATAACCTAAGAAAGAAAATCAAATTCATTGGTATGAGGAATGACTTGATAGGTGATATTGTGCCCTGTGCAAGATACCTAGCCTAATAAATAACAAAAATTTTTAGTAAAAATTAAAATCTTCCTCTCTCCATAAATCCCCCAGCTTATCCCCACAATCATATTCCTAACATAGCATATAAATTTTTTTCTTATGTTATTTTTACATGCATCAACCTACTAAAATATAAACACTTATTAGGGCAATTTATCTGATTTTTTTTCACTAACATATCATAAAACCTAGAAAATATTTAATAAATGCTTATTAAATATTTCATAAATGAATGAAAAAACCACCCAAAGACAAAGTGTGGAATGAGAAGTAGAGGCATATTCACCCAATTATAACTTTTCTCCTTCTTTCTGTTGATTTATTCTAAAATAGCTATATTTCTTTGAACTGCACATGATATGAATAAAGTTTCATTGCTTTCTTACAAAGATTAAAATTTTATATTAGTGTTTCTTAATTATTGAAAAATAAACATGTTAAAAATTCTAAAAATATATTTGTGGTTTTTTTCAAAGTTTAATTCTATTTGACTTGGTATCATTAATATAAGTTCGCAAAGGGTTATAAATACCATTCCTTAAAAGAAAAATTTTCTACTCTTATTCTTGTGTTCACTATGTGTATACCTTTTCATTTTCAACTCAAACTTTTGTTTCACATTCACTTTTATTAATATAGGAGGTAGATGACCTCTAAAATTCTCTCCAACACAGATTTTTGTGAAGTTTTAAAAAATGAATAGATAATTGTGCATGGCTACACTTATTTATATATGAATACCTTCAAGATTCAAATATCAGTAACAAGCTTTTTTTGCTGAAATTTATAAAAATAAATGTTTCTTGTATATTTTATAAGTTGTAAGTAATATAATTAGCTTAAATTAAATTTCCTTTTTAATAAAGAATGATTTATTCAATAGTAAGGTAGTAAAAGAATAATACAAAGCAAAAATTTTACTAAGACCAACCTGTCTAGCAATAAGACATAATTTATTCTTTCCTAGGAGTTTATAATTTATTATAGAATTTCTAAAAGCTTACAATTTTTAAAAATATTTTTATGAAGCTCTAATTGATGCTATTATAGAAATAGAAAAATTCTACATAAAGAGAGAAATTTCTTTAAATTGAGGGAATCTATACAACATTGAGTACATACGTATAAATAATATGCATTGTGTGTGTGTGTGTGTGTGTGTGTGTGTGTGTGTGGTATTAGGATTGAACCTAGGCACTCTACCACTGAGCTACATCCCAATCTCTTTTTATTTATTTAGTCATTTTTTTATTTTGAGACAGTCAAGTTGCCAAGTCTGGTCTCAAACTTGCAATCCTCCTGCCTCAGTCTCCCAAGTTGCTAAGGATTACAGGTGTGTACTACCACTCTTAGATTTATCCAAAGATACACTCTCATTTGTGTCACCTTGTTTATATTGCAAAAAAATAAAAAGATGAAAGAGATGCGCATTCCTTTAATCAATGAGCATCTGAGCATCTCTTACCCATACTCCTGTAAGAATTGGAACCATAAGTATTAGGAGTAAATTTCTTAATTCTTTGTAATTTAAGATTTTTAAATAGAGATATTAAGTTTGATTGATTTGTATCTATTTTTGAGCCAGTCCAGAGTCAGGAAAAGAACAGTGGGTTTCATCAAAGCTAATAGTTACAGTCATCTGGTCAGTGCTATCTCAATCACAATCTGCCCAAGTCTTTTCCAAGTCAAATTCTAAAAAGATCCATTTTTCCTCAACATAATCACAATTTAACTGGCTGGTCACTAAGTAGATCAACAACGCCATTCAAAAAGCAACTTATTTTAAAGTCATTGGCCCTACCCCACACTTCAAAACAACTGACAAAAATCGAAACTCAAATAGTCAACCAATATTTGGGTCAATCAAGTATGATTCAAAAACTTACAACAGGGGCCAGAGCAGTGGCTCAGCAGCTGTGGCACTTGCCTGGCATGTGCGAGGACGCAGATACAAACCCCAGCACCACATACACAACAAAGGGTTACAGCAACTAAAGCCATGTGATAAACTAAATAAAATTGATTCTCTCTCTCTCCCTCTTTCTCTCTCTCTCACTGTCCTCCTCTCTTAAAAAAAAATAGTCAGGCAGCAACAGGCTCATTAAAATAACGTATTTTTTTTTTTTAGAAATCCTAATACAAATAAACCATTCTCATTGCACCTAGCAGATTGCAACCTGAGCCACTGTTACTCTAAAATACAGTCTCAAGAATACCAGTCTTGGGGCTGGAGCAGTGGCTCAGCAGTTAGGGAACTTGCCTGGTATGCACAAGTACGCAAGTTCAAACCCCAGCACCACGTATACAACAAAGTGTCAGAGCAATGAAAGTGACATGAAAAACTAAATAAAATTGATTCTTTCTCTCTCTCTCTCTCTCTCTCCCACTGTCCTCTCTCTTTACAAAAAACAAAATAGCAATCTTCACCAAATCCATTTTAAAACTCAACAACAACAACAAAAAAAAAACTAGCTTAAACAAGCTATCTCAAAATCAATTTAAAAAACAAAAAAGGAGCTAAACAGATGCAACTTATTCCAAAAGTGCTTGCTCAAAATTAATCAGGCCACACCAAAACTAATCTACAGCAATTTGGTGGAAGAAAGTGTGCATAGTCACTGGATCCAAGAGACATCCAAAACCATCTAATTGAAGAAGACATCTACAGGCATCTATTTAGTTGAAGATGATGCCCACATCCATTTGGTCAGAAGATACAAACTCACTTGTTAAAGTACTAGACAAATTAAGCCCTATGTTTGGCTGCTTATTTAGGAATCACACCACATCATACACATTTACTTCTTTCTCCAGTCAACCCATATCCACCTCCCTTTATTCCTCTCCCTCAACCTTGGTTGCAACAAACAAACAAGATTGTAAGTACCATAGTCCAAGTCTTAAACACAGCCATTTACTGCCATTGACATCTCTAATATTCACACTTTCAGATCCAATCCTATCTCAACTACCACACTGCTTTAGTTAGCTTTTCCTCACAGTGACCAAAAGACCTTGAAGAGAAAAATTTAGAGGAGGAAAAGATTTTGGCTCATGGTTTCAGAGATTGAGTCAATGGTTGGCCAACTCCATAGCTCTTGGCCCGAGGTAAGGCAGAACATCATGGCAGAAGGGCATGGAAGAGGAAATCAGCTCATCATATGGCAACCAGTAAACAGAGAGAGCTCTACTTAAAAGCGACAAAATATAAAACCCTAAGCCATGCCCCAGTGACCTGCTTCTTCCAGCCACACCTTACCTGCCTAAAATTACCACCCAGTTAATATACATAAATGGATTAATTCATTGATTGGGTACAACTTTCATAATATAATAATTTGACTTCTGAACATTCTTTCACTGTCTTACATATGAGCTTCTAAGGAAAACCTCATATCTAAACAATAATACATGCAAACAAAATATTCTTTGACATCACTTCAAAAAGTATTCTTCTCATACCAGTTTCCAACCTTCAAATCCAGGTAATAGACACTAGTCTACCAAAGACTATAACCATGTCTAATGCTCCTACTACTCAAAATTTGAAACCCTTCTTTACTACCACTCCTCTTGCTACCATCATCCAAACATCTCCTTTCAGCAACCCACAAGAGATTACCACATATACAATTACTGGAGCATCAATTAGAATTTCTTACACAATTGTCACATTCACAACTATGACTGCCTTCACTACCATATCTTCCACTTCTGTGATAAAAGCCACTGCTTCCACCAATATCTCATCTGCATCTAATATAGAAGTTCTCACAGCATTCAGGATGACCACAAAATCATATAAACAACAGAACTTCTCAAAAGTAGTACTTATCCTGATACTGACTACATATATAACACTATAGAATCTATGACTATGATGAATAATTTGATTGAACTAATTTTGAAATTATAATCATTCTCTACCATCTAATAATTTTCTAAATTCTCTCTCTCTCTGTCTCCATGATCATGCCTTTTTCTCTAAAATAATTTTCTATAGTATTTGGACAAGGATGAAGCAGATGAAATTTTTTTGTTTTATTAAAGATAACTCCCTAATTATGCCTTGTGAACCATAACCCTTCTTTATCTCTGCTGTACTTCACTATTGACTGTGAGAATTTAGATTATTTAAAGAATACAAATACCTCTGTTAATACTAGGGGATGTTAGGTCAGGGGAGAAGAAAGAAAATAATGATTTTCAGGGATTTCTTTGAAATTTGTCATGTAATTTGTTATGGTAGAAAAGAATAACAGCAAATATTAAAATGCTTAAAGTTGTAGGCATGAAAGTCAGACATATGGGAATTAAGTCTCATTCCTGCCATTTATTTGCAAGATAACTTTAAGCAACTGTTCTAGTCTTTACTTTCCCATCTATTCAAATAGTAATGACTTATCTTATAGAGTAATGAAGAATTATAAAGGAAATGGTGTGTCTGATGCAGATATCTGGCACAGAACAATAATTAAATAATAATAATGGTGGTTGTTAGAGTTTGGGTATGAGTTGTCCTCTAAAAACTCCTGTGTTTAATTGCAAGAACATTTGGGGATTAAATGATTAGATTATGAAAGCTGTAACCTGATTGGTTAATCCCAGTTTGAATGGACAAACTGGGTAGTAACTATTGGCAAGTAAGTCTTGGCTGGAGAAGGTAGGTCATTGTGGGCATGCTCCGCAAGGGTTCATCTTCTCTGAAACCTCTTTCTTTTTCTCTCTGTGATTTCTGGCCAGAACAAGCTGAATAACTTTCCTCCACCTCACCCTTTGGCCAGGATATCCCACCTAATTTTGAACCCAGAGTGATGAAATTGACAAACCATGGACTGAACCTCTGAAATTGAGCCCAAATAAACTTCTACCTTCTCTAAGTTGGTCATATTGGGTATTTTTGCCACATCAATGAAAAGCTGAGTTACAGAAATTGCTGTCAAAAGTGGGGTCATTGCTGTGACTAACCTGATCACATGATTCAGAAGAGTTTGGAACTGGCATATAGGAGGATTTTGGAAAAGTTTGGAGACACAGGCTGGAGAAATATTAGAATGTTGTAACAGGCACTTACAACATTTCTCATGGGAGTTCAGAAAACCAGAATCCAAATATGACTGTGGAGAGTAAAGACTGTGCTCATGAAGTTTCAAAGGGGAATAAGTATTCTGTTGGGAATTGGACTAGAGGTTATTCGGGTTATATTCTAGCAAAGAGCTTGGTTACATTTTGCTGATGTCCTACGGCTTTGTGAGAGACCAAATTTAAAGGCAATGGACTAATCTAAAAAAAAAAAATGTCATGGCAGCACAGCATTTAGGCAATGGCATTTAACTGGGAGTTTTGGGCAGTTTTTGGAGTTTTTGGCAGCATTTAACTGGGTTTAATGTGAGAATTAGAAGATAGCCAGACCCAAGGATTTTCAAATCTTGGAGTTTCACCAGAAAAGTGTGTGTAATATTGGTACCAAGGAGGTTATGGTTACTCATTTTAGAGATCTTGGGGGTAACCTGTTCACACAACGTTGGCTAGGGAGTTATTTCCCAAGGACTTATTTCACCATGCTCACACATCTGGGCACTCAGAGGTCACTGCAGCCATGGTCCCAGGTGGCCCAGCTTTGGATGCAACTGGAAGCAGAACTTGGCATTGTCCAAAAGGTATATTCTTCAGTAATATAGGATTCGGGAATAAGAGGGTCATGGAGGCTTCCACCAAGATTACACAGGAAGGCCTGGGAGGCCAGGCAAAGTGTAACAGGTTTGTAATCCTTATGGGCTGTCTCTGAAAGAGTGACACATGAAGCTGTGAAGGTGAAGATGAGGCTGGAATGGAGACCTCAGAAATTAAGAGCTGTCAGCAAATTGGACTGTCTGAAAAGGAAAGCTGCTGACTGCAGAGAGAGAGAGACAGATTAAGAGGCCATGAGTGCAGAGAAAGTCAAACTAAGAGAGAGGCCATGAGTCTTACAACGGAAAAGGCCAAAGAAGAGAGACTGCCCAAGCATTTTGGAGAGAACATTTCCAAATGCCAAATGTGGAGTTACAAGATCTGTTTGCCTAGCTGGGTTTCAGTTTAATTTTCATCCTATCCCTTCTTCCTATGCTCCTACTTCTGCCTTTGGGAATGGGAATATCTACTTTCTGCTGTTATATTTTGGATATATGTAGCATGCTTTTGATTTTTACAGGGACTCACAGCCAAGACTTAGCCTTGAGTCTTAGAGGAGACTGAGAACTTGGAATTCTGGGCAGTGCTGGAGCTGTTAAGAGTATGGGAATGCTTGGAGATGGACTAAATGAATTTTTCATTATGAAATGGACATTTTGGGGGGTGGACAGGGACAGAATGTTATGGTTTGAACATGAGATGTCCCTAAAAAAAAAAAAAACTCCTGCTAATTTAGGAATATTCAAAGATGCAATGAGTAGATTCTGAGAGCTATAGCTTAATCAGTCCATCCTAGTTTGAATGAACAACTGAGCGGTAACTAAAGGTAGGAGGGGTGTGACTTAAGGAGGTGGGTCACTGTGGGAATGCCGTGCTAGGCTTCATCTTCCCTGCAACCCCTTCCCCTTTCTTTCTCTGCTTCCTGGCCACAAGCTGAGTACACTTCGGTCATGATGCTCCATTGCTCATTAGGCCCAGAGTGATAGAATAGGCTGACCATGGACTGAACACTCTGAAGCTGTGAGGCCAAAACAAACTTTCACTCCTCTAAGTGTTTATGTCATATTTTTGGTCATAGCAACAAAAAGCTGACTGATAGTGGTAGACAGATAATCACCTAGAGTTATTTCTTACTTCTCTTCTACCCATGAATTATGAAGTTCTGTTTTTTCAGATCACATCAGTTTGCCACTTGGCAGGAGACATTTTTACAGTGGCATAGGTTGTTCATCCTGATTTATCCAGAACCCATTTATTCACAAATCTTAAATCCTAGAAACTAGGCTTCTCTACACCATAACAACAAGGTATTGGTATCAAAATAGAACTGAAGACCAATGGAATAGAACAGAAGATTCTGAAATGAACTCCCATATCTTTAACTATCTTATATTCAATAAAGGGATCAAAAACATAATGTGGAAGAACGATAGCCTGTTCAACAAATGGTGTTGGACAAATTGGACAGCCATGTGTAGACAACTAAAGCTGGATCCTTACCTTTCACCCTGCACTAAAACTAAATCAAACTGGTTCAAAGATCTGGATATTAAGCCAGCAACTTTAAATTTACTTGAAAAAGAAGTAGGATCAACACACAGTACATAGGGGTCAGCGCCACCTTCCTTAACAAAATTCCCATGGCACAAGCAGAAAAGTCAAGAATAAATGAATGAGATACAATTAAACTAAAAAGCTTTAGCACAGCTAAAGAATTAGTCAAGGGTGTCAAGGGGGATCCTACAGAATGGGAGAAAATCTTTGCCTGCTACACCTTGGACAGAGGGCTAATATCCAGAATATACAAAGAACTCAAAAAAGTAAACACCAAACCCACAAATAATCCAGTCAATAAATGGGCTAAGGATCTAAAAAGAAACTTCTCACCAGAGGAAGTCCAAAAAGACCATAAATATATGAGAAAATCCTCTACATCATTAGCAATAAGAGAAATGAAAATAAAAACTTCAATGAGATTCCACCTCACTCCTGTTAGACTGGCAAAAATGAAGAATATGAACAACAACAGATGCTGGAGAGGCTGCAGCAAAAGAGAAACACTGTCACATTGCTGGTGGGACTGCAAACTGGTCCATCCACTCTGGAAAGCAGTGTGGAGACTCCTCAAAAACTTAGGGCTGGAACCACCTTATGACCCAACAATTCCACTCTGGGTATTTTCCCAAAAGAGTTAGAATCAGCATATTATAGAGCTATGGCTTCATCAATGTTTATAGCAGCTCAATTTACTACAGCTAGACTATGGAACCAACCCAGATGCCCATCACCAGACAAGTGGATTCAAAAACTTTGGTACATATATACAATAGAATACTACTCGGCCATTAGGGAAGACGATATTATGGCTTTAGAAACCAAATGGATGGAGATGGAAAAAGTTATGCAAAGTGAAGTATCCCAATCTCAGAGACTCAAGGGCCGAATGTTTTCTCTAATTTGTGGAAATTAGAATACAACCAGAAACAGTATGTTAGATGGCTAAGCTAACAATAGCTTCAACATGTATGGATTTCTACACAAACAGGAGGAACCTTGCCTAAGATACCTGGAGATGCAGGGAGGGGGCAGGGTGGGTGGAGAGATTAAGAAAGATATCTAGGAGACTGGAGGGAGGGAGTATGGGAGAACTAACTCAGAAGGAGATCTCCAACCTCCATGAGAAGTCCATTTAACACAGGGGAAACATAAAATGATGGGGAATCCAAGGGGGAAAACCATGACATGGCATCAGCCTGGGCTAACTATGTAAATATACATTTTTTCTTGATTGTTTCATAATGATTCCCCCACAATTGTAAGTCCATATTCAACTAATTAAAAAACAAATAAGGCAGTCAGATTAGATAAAGTCTTGAGTTCTTACTAGTTCTTTGTTTTTATCATTTTCTTTAGTCTTCTTTTAGATTCAATACCAAACAAAATATTAAAACAAAATATCAATCAGAATTCAGATAATATAAAGTTAAACTTCAGCGTTGAGACTTTTACACCATATCAAACTTTCCCTCTGTATTACTAATTTTATTTTTAAAGGATGGTACAGTGAAATATTTGGGAAAGATTTATGTCATGTTATTGTGTCACACTTATGTAAATTAGATAAAATTAATTACTGAAAAGGAAAGTTTTCTAAATTTATGCTGAATGATGTCTGAAAATATCCTCTATTAGAACTAGATTTCCCATGCTTCTTCACTTCCCATACCCTTCCATGTCCTCTAGACTTAAGTTTATTTAGATCGGTCATCAACAAAATACTATGGGTCTTTGGTCTCTAGTCAGAAAGTTCCTGAAACTCAAATTTTTTAGGATCTTCAAAGTCAACATTCCTGTCTTTGCTATTTTCCTCTCACAAATCCATAAAACACAGAACCTGAAGGTAAAATATACAGGCACTTCATGGCCACTAATAGATTATTTCTCTTTCTTCCCCTAAAAAACCACAACTTACTTAATAAAGGGTGTGTCATCAGAATTTTAAAATACTACTCTTCCTATTTATAATTACCTTCCTCTATCCCAATCACTGTCATTAATTTACTGAAGATTTTGCTTCCCAGCTCTGACTTTCTCCACCATTACTTATTGTATCATTCTTAATGACTAATAGTCACAAGGAGATTTATGCAAGAACCTGTCCTTTCAGTTTTTTTGTTTGTTTGTTTGCCTAAAATCATCCAATTATTCTTCATTTCTTCCATATCACTTTTCCATTCTTGGTCAAACCCAAATAGATGATTATTAGATTTTTGCTAAATTTTCTAATGAGAGTTGGTATGGTTTGGCTATAAGGTGTTTCTCAAAGGCTCCTGTTAACACAGGAATATTCAGAAAAAATTATTGGATTGTGACAACTGAGCTCTAATCAGTTCCTCCTAGCTTGAATGGACTGGGTGGTAACTGTAGGAAAGTGGGTGCGTATACCTAGAAAAGATGAGTCACTAGTGCCCTGGAAGGATGCATCTTCCTTGCATCCTCTTCCCCACCACCTCTGCTTCCTGACCCTGTGAGCTGAGCAGCTTTCCTCTGCAGGGCACTACCATCATGATGTGCAGCCTTATCTTGGGCCTAGAGCAATAGATTCAGCCATCTGAAACACTGAACCCCAAATAAACCCTCTAAGTTGTTCTTGTTGGGTATTTTGGTCACAGCAACCAAAAACTAACTAAAACATAAGCTTTCTATTCTGTGGATACCATTTTCCATCTTTCCAGCTCTAGTATTCCTAGATTCCATGATTCTAGTATATACAACTTGAAATAAGTTTACCTTACTTGTTGTATCATGGTCCTTCATGTCCTCCTGACCATCCTACCCTTCTTTCTCTTTTTACTCAACTTAAATCCAATGACCCACTAGTATAATTATTTATATTTCATATGCTGTGAAATCCTCTTTTTATGTGTGTGTGTGTGTGTGTGTGTATTTACACAAACCATAAATTTTGCACCAATAGAAGATGAATTGAAGCATGATTAAATGTTTCAGTTACCTTTTCTGTTGCTATGACTAAAAGACCCTACAAGAACAATTTTCCAATGAAAACTTTATTTGGTGGCTCATGATTTCAGAGGTCTTAGTCTAGGTGTCTGGTTCCATTCCTTGAGGCTGGAGGTCAGACTGAACTTCATGGCAGAAGAGTGTGACAGAGGGAAGCGGGTTAAGGCATTGCCAGGAAGCAGAGACAGAGAGAATCTACACATCAGATCCAAAATATATACCCCATAGCATGCACCCAATGACCCAACTCCTCCAGCCACACTCTACCAGCCAACAGTTGTCAATTAAACCCTATCAGAGGATTAACTCACCAATTGAGTTCAGGCTTCATAATCCAATCATTTTCTCTGAGTCTTTCTTCATTGTCTCACATGAACATTTGGGGGACACCTATCATCCAAACTATACAAACATATACATACACATACACATACATGATATAACTATATTTATACACATACACATACTTACTTTAAAATTTATAAAATTCTAGACATATGAGTTGGATTTTCCAAATAAGAAAACTAAGTATAAAACTTGAAAGAAAATAGGATTCAAGAAGGGAATCTGAAGAGAGATGGCTTCCTCAGTGGCTCTGAGACTGAATGGGAAATCCCCAGTTCATTTTCAGTATTTTGAGGTATGTTTGGGGAACTGGCACCTTGAAACCCCAGTCCTAATTTACTCAGTGGATTTGAGGAGCAGAGACTTGGGAGAAACAAGTGGAGAAAAAGAGGAATTTTTTTCCAGCCAGCTGGGACACAGCACTCAACCGTCATTGTTTACATTCCACCTGGAAGTGGGGCAGGATTCTAGCAGCTGGCAAACACATCCCCACAGAGAAGCCTCTGTGCTTTAAAGATAGCACTATTACAAAGTCACACCCTATGCTTACACTCAGTCTGGTGGCAAGATCAGTGTCTGGAAGCTGCCTACAGACAAGCCAAATGGAGAATGCTGCCCAGCAGTGGCTGCAGTGGTGTATGAGCCAAGCAGCCTCCATCTTGAATGCCCTTGGAGATTCCATTCGCCCAACTGGGACAGGCTCTCTCTGGGATGGCGAATCAGGCTCTGAAAACTGCATCTGGAGTTGGCCACAGACCACAGACTGAATTTGGAAGAGAAGGCTTGGGACAGGTCCTGGCTCCACTTTGCATACGGGGTTAGGGTTTGTGGAGTAAAGGGGAGCATTGATCAGCCCTAACCACCCCCACCCCAGCCAGAAGGATCACATTAAAAATTTAAGCCCTTTGAATCCTTTGCCCCAGCACAAATAAATACCACAGGAGTCAGTTTCAGCAACCACCAGCAGAGGGAGCATTGAAAACATAAGACTTCTGACTTTCAGATCCCCGAAAGTCCTGAGTGACCCTGCCTCTGAAACCCAGACAGACAATGAACATCTACTCCCAAAGGGACCAGAGACAATCTTACTGTCTATAGTTCCAACTTTTTTTATTAAGAATTTTTTATTTTTCACCCTTTTTTGTGTGTGTGTGTATATATATATGATTTTTTTTTAGGTTTTTTGGGTTTTTTTTTTAAATTTCTTTGCTTCTCTCCTGTTCTTGATGTGTATTAGTGTGATAACTGGAAAAGTTTATTGGTTAACAGTCATATAAAATACTAGCTGTTTTTGTTTCCCCCAGATCTTTTAATTGCTGACTAGGGTTATCTCCGCCCTTCCATTTTTTTTTTTCTTCTTCTTTAAAAAAAAATAGTTTTTTGTTTTGATTGCTTGTTTTTATATTTCTTTCCCATTTTCTTCTTTTCTTTCTGTTGTCTTTTTTTATTTCCTGTTGTCTATCCTGTCTATCCTTATCCTCCTTCCTGACAAGAGGCATTCTGGTCAGTGGATATAGTATTTGAACTATATTGTGCCTGACAAGCATAATTCACCAGGGAGAAGTTCTTCCCTTAAGTGATCACCCAAATCTTAGTAATAACTCTTTTACCTTTCCTATATTAGACCACAGCTATTTTAGCTTCCCATTGGATCCATATTTTCTTTTCTTCTTTTTTCTTTTTTCCATTTATTTGTTTTTAATTTCTTTTCTTTTCCCTTTTTTTCTTTCTATCAAGTTCTTTTTCTTTCTAAAGCATGTTGTCACTGTCCACAATTGGTTAATATAATCTGCTTTCTAAATTTCACCTGCATTACACTCTCTCTCTGACTCCCAATTAGTTAACACTCTTTGACCTCCCACTATTAAGGCTGTGTAATGATGACAACTATGATCGTCAATCTGAATAATATTTGTATATTTTTGAAGTTTGATATATGTGATAGTTAAATACTAATGTCTCCAAAAATATTGATTATCACTTCCATTAGTTTCATAGGCTGAATTCAAGAGTCTATTATAGTCTGTTCTAAATAACTAATTTGCTACTATTTATTGTAAGCTTTGGTTGTACATATTGACAATTTTCCATTAGCAAATGAGGTGTTGGAAATTTTTAAGGGTACTTAACAGTTCACAGTAAAGGGGGTACACTTCTGAAAGCAACTTACCTGACAACATCCCATCCCGAATAAGGGACTGAACAAAATTCTCAACCCAACAGTTTAGTCCTTAAGGTGGTTAGGAAAAAGAACCCCTGTGTCTTATATTGCTTCCACAAAGGGTTCTCCAGTCAAATTAGCGAGAAGAATATATTCAGACATGAGAAATCAAGTTTGAAGAGGTTCACAGCAATCCCATAACTCCCCTAATAAGGGGCTATGGCTGGGGACCAGGATGAAAATCTAGAACAATTTATCAATGAGCTGATAATAAAAAGGAACAACAAATTAAAAGAAGAGAATGAAGGGAATAAATGAGAAAACTCAAGAGTTGAGAAACTCAATCATTAAAGAAATTGATACTCTTAAAAAAGAAGTATCAGATCTAAAATCTGCAGTCAATGACATGAGAGGGACCTTGGAAGAATTTAATAATAGACTAACTTCAGTAGAAAATAGAACCTCAGCTATTGAAGAAAGAACATCTGACAACAAGGACAGGCTGACCTAGCTAGAGAGCACCAAAGGCAAAAAAAAAGAAACTAAGAGAACATGAACATAATTTTCAAAATGTCTAGGATGAAATGAGAAGAAACAATATGAGAGTACTTGGGATACAGGAAGAAATTGAGATATGCACCAATGGTATGAGGAAGATCCTCAAGGAAATTGTGAAAGAAAAATTTTCTCATATAAAAATAGAATCAGAAATCATGCTTATCCAGGAAGCTTACAGGACACCCATAGGACTAATCAAAGGAGAAACTCACCAAGACACATCATATTCAAAATGTACAACAGGGATACCAAGGAAATAATATTAAAAGCAGCAAGGGATCTAGCTGTGGGTAAGGGAAGGGAGGGATATGGGTGGTATTTGGGAGGGCACTCCTGGGGGGTAAATCTGTATCCAGAAGCTATACACATTTTATATTATTTTGTTAAAAACTTGTATGGTGGTTCAAAAATAAAAATTTAAAAAAAAAGCACCAAGGGAGAAATGCCAAATCACATGCAGAGGTAAACCAATAAGAATTATCTGTGACTTTTCAACCCAGACTCTGGAGGCAAGAAGGTCCTGGAAAGATATCTTTCAATGTCTGAAAGACATAATATAGAGCCAAGAATTCTATACCCAGCAAAACTCAGCTTCAAATTTGATGGAGAAATAAGAACTTTTCATGATAAGACAAAAATGGCAGCATTCGTAAACAGAAAACCTGCCCTAAAAGAATTCTCAAGGAAACACTCCAGACAAAAGAACAAGCAATTGATTCCCAAACCCCACAAACAAGAAATTCAGTAAAAGTATCACTCATCAATAACTAACCAGGAAAACCACCGTACTAGCTAAATAAGACTCAAAGACTATGAACTAATTACACACTTCTATTTTAACACATAATGTGAATGGTTTAAATGCACAACGCAAAAGACACACCTAACAGGCAAAGACATTCACAGATTAAGGGTGAAAGGATGGAAAAAATCTACCATGCCTACTGCCCAAGAAAGCAAGCCAGAGTCACTATGCTTATACCAAAAGTAAATTTCAAACATAAATCACGCAGAAGAGCTAAAAAAGGACACTAATTAGTACTAAAAGGAACCCTACAAAGGAAGAAATAACCATAGTTAATATTTACTCTCCAAACAACAGTGTAAATAAATTATGTAAATAAATTACTTCACAACATCAAACCACTCACAAATCTCAACATAATAATACTGGGAGACTTCAACACTCCTCTGTCACCATTAGACAGATCATCAGAATAAAAAATCATTAAAAATATCACCAGCCTAAATAACTCCATAAATCAAATGGACTTAGTAGACACATATAGAATTTTTCATCCTATGTTAGCAGAATATACCTTCTTCTTTACAGAACATGGATCCTTTTCCAAAATAGATCATATTCTGGTTCACAAGGATTAACTCAGCAAATATAAAAGGAAATATTATTCCATGTATCTTATCAGACCACAATGCCATGACCCTAGCAATCAACAGTAAATTAATAACAGAAGACACACAAATTCATGGAGATTGGATAATACCCTATTAAATGAAGAATGGATACAAGAAGACATGACAGAAGAAATCCAAAAATTCTTGGAAGAGAATGAAAATGAAAACACAACATATAAAAACCTCTGAGACAGCATGAAGCATTCCTAAGGGGAAAATTCATAGCACCGAGTGCCCGCATTAAAAATGACGAGAGATCCCAAATAAATAAGCTTATGCTCCATCTCAAAGCCCTTAAAAGGAAGAACAATCTAACCCCAAAGCCAGCAGAAGACAGGAAATAATCAAGCTCAGAGCTGAAATCAATGAAATTGAGAACAACAACAACAAAAAACAATAAAAAGAATTGATGAAACAAAGAGCTGGTATTTTGAAAAAATAAACAAGATAGAGCCCTATTGAATCTAACTAAAAGAAGGAGAGAAATGAAGCAAATCAATAAAATCTCCAATGAAAAGGAAGTGATCACCACTGACCTCATGGAAATCCAACAAATTATAAGATCACATTTTGAAAACCTATACTCCTCCAAATTAGATAACTTGGAAGAAATTAATAAATTTCTTGACACATACAACATCCCTAAATTGAATCAGGAGGATTTTGAATTCCTAAATAACCCAATCACCGGCACTGAAATCCATATTGCAATTAAAAGTCTACCAAAGAAGAAAACCCAGGACCCAATGGATTCACCACTGATTTTTACCACACTTTTGAGGAGGAACTAACAAATCTCCTGATTATTTCAAGAAATTGAAAAGGAGGGAATTCTCCCAACCAATTTTTATGAAGCAACCATAACTCTGATACCAAAGCCCAACAAGGATACATTTAAAAAAAGAAAACTACAGACCAATATTCCTGATGAACCTGGATGTAAAAATACTCAATGAAGTCCTAGCAAACTGTATTCAAAAACTTAGCAAGAAGATAATCCATCATGATCAAGTGGGCTTCATCCCAGGTACACAGGGCTGGTTCAACATATGGAAAACAATTACCGTAATTCACCACTTTAACAGAAGCAAAGACAAAAACTATATGATCATCTCAATGGGTTCAGAAAAGGCCTTTGATAAAATCCAGCATCTTTTATGCTCAAAACTCTAGAGAAAATAGGGATCAAAGGAACATTTCTGAACTATGAAAAGGATGTATATGCTAAACCCTCAGCTAGTATAATATTAAAAGCTGAAAGCATTTCTTCTAAAATCAGGAACAAGACAAGGCTGTCTGCCTTCACCATTTTTATTAATGTTGTTCTTGAGAACTTAGCTGGAGCAATTAGAGAAAGAAATCAAAGGAATAAAAATAGATAGAGAGGAAGTCAAACTCTCCCTTTTTGCTGACAACATGATCCCGTATCTGGAAGATCAAAAAAAATCCACCAGTAAACTGCTTGAACTTATAAACAGATTTAGCAAAGTGGCAGGCTACAAGATCAACACCCATAAACCAAAAGCTTTCCTATATACTAATAATAATAGGATGATGAATAAATCAGGAAATCAGACCCACCCAGAATATCTTTGAAAAGAATAAACTACTTGGGAATTAACCTTACAAGGGAAATCAAACATCTCTACAATGAAAATTATCAGTTATTGAGGAATGAAATCCAAGATGACCTAAGAAGATGGAATGATGTTCCATACTCTTGGTTAGGCAGAATTAATATAATAAAAATGGCCATTCTGCCAAAAGCTATATATACATTTAATGCAATCCCTATTAAGATACCTATGTCATTATTTACAGATATAGAAAGAGAAATTCTCAAATTCATTTGGAACAATAAGAAACCTAGAATTGCCAAAACATTACTAAGCAAGAAAGATGAAAGAGGTGGTTTTGCATTACCAGATCTCAAACTATACTATGGAGCTATAATAACAAAAACAGCATGGTACTGGTATCAAAATAGAAAAGAAGACCAATGGAATAAAACAGATATGATTTTGTTAAAAACTTATATGATTGTTCAACAAATACATTTCTCAATAAAAAAGAAGACCCTAAAATAAACCCACAAATCTTTAAACATCTGATTTTTGACAAAGGGGGACAAATTATTACATGGAGGAGAGACAGCCTTTTCAACAAATGTTGCTAGATAAACTGGACAGCCACTTGCAGAAAGTTGAAATTAGACCCATATCTTTCTCCTTGCATGAGAATCAAATCAAAATGGATCAAGGATCCAGGAATTAGAACAGCTACCTTGCAACTGATGGAAGACAAATTAGGTTCAACACCTCAGCATTTGGGAGTTGGCAAAGACTTTCTCAACATGTCTCCTAAAGTGAAGGAAGTAAAGTAAAAAATCAGTGAATGGGATGCCATAAAGCTGAAAACCTTTTGCACTGCCAAGGAAATAATCAAATTAGTCAAGAGGTTTCCTACAAAACTGGAAAGAAACATGGGCTGTGATTCTTTTGACAGGGGCCTCATATCCAGAATCTACAAAATCCTCAAAAATATCAACTTCAAAAAACACAAACAACACAATCAATAAATGGGCCAAAGAGCTAAATAGAAACTTCTCAACAGAGGACACTGAGCAAGCCAATGAAGACATGAGAAAGTGCTCTAAATCACTAATAATCAGAGAAATTCAAATGAAAACTATATTAAGATTTCATCTCATACCAGTTAGATTGGCAAAAATGAAGAAAATAAACAATAATAGATGCTGGACCTGTCGTGGAGAGATAGGCACGCTAGCACACTGTTGGTGGAAGTGCACACTGGTACAGCCCCTCTGGAAAGCAGTGTGGAGAATCCTCAAAAAACTAGGGATGATCCCACCATATGATCCTGCTATTTCTCTCCTGCGTATTTTTTCAGGGGATTTAGAATCAGCACATTACAGTGACACAGCAAAATTGATGTTCATAGCAGCTCAATTTACAACAGCTAAATTATGGAAACAACCCAGATGCCCCTCACTGGATGAATGGATCCAAAATCTAAGGTACATATATACCATGGAGCTTTACTCAGCAATCAGAAACAATGATTTTGCAGCCTTTGAAGGTAAATGGATGGCTATGGAAGAAATTATGCTGAGTGAAATCAGCATAACCCAGAAAACCAAGG
This sequence comes from Aplodontia rufa, assembly GCA_004027875.1. Classification (NCBI taxonomy): domain Eukaryota; kingdom Metazoa; phylum Chordata; class Mammalia; order Rodentia; family Aplodontiidae; genus Aplodontia; species Aplodontia rufa. The sequence goes on from PVKS010019668.1 coordinate 32,491, forward strand.
GTTGAATGTCTTCACTCATCTGTGGAGGCTGGAGCTAGACACTGTCCATTGAGAAAGGAGGTCTATTATCATGTTTAAAATCCAGATAAGGTGTACTGTCATACAATCTAAGGCATTTGTAGAGATGTATTTGGTAGGAGGGGGGAGAGATAAGGTTGGGTAATTACAGGGGAGGGCTCTTGGGAGGAAATCTAATTTTCAGAATATATATATATATATATATATATATATATATATATATAATTTCATTAGAAGCTTGTTTGATTGTTCAACAAATAAATTTTTGAATAAAATAATAAAGACTTGAAAATATTTCAGGATATTCTCCCATGTCTGTAACTCAAACTAGTCATTGTACCAAAGTAATTGTTCAGTTTCACTAAAGGTAACATGTCTACATATGTTTCTGACCAATGCATATAAGCCAAACCCAAGTGGATTTCTTTTTTTTTTAAGAGATAGAGTGAGAAATAGAAAAGGAGAGTTGATTTTATTTTTCTCATCTTATTCTTGCTTTTCCTCCATTTAGTTGTATATGTGGTGCTGGGGATGGAACATGGATCCTCACACATGCCAGACAAACACTTTACCACTGACCCATCTCTCCAGCCCCCAACTGAATTTCTTAAAAAGGAGAAAAATGTGGACAAAATTCAGTTTGAAGTTAATCATTCTGCCACCTGAGTGTATTTACAAACAGAACTGAAAGTGAGGCAAGATTAGAATAGAGAAACAACCAAAATATAAAACAAAGTTTCAGGCAGGATAATAAAATCAGTATGTCTGGGGTCAAAGTTGAGAATGTAGAAAAAAGAGGTAAACCCTCCCAAAATTGAGACAGCCAAACAAGGACAAGATAGTCTCTTGATGAATATAGGTACTTAGTTTGTAGGAGAGTTTACAAAAATATTTTTAGTGTTGATGGTATATTCAAAACAAGATGCTCACAGGAAGTTGGACAACTGAAATTAAAATGAGAGTTTAGACTTGAGTAATTAAAATGGAAATTTGATCTATGTGAAGCATATTGAACCACAGCAATGGATTAGCCACTCGAGATTATTTGGAGAATAAAACAGGAATTGTTACTTTGATGGCATCTATCATTTCTTTACTTGCACCTGTTGCAATTATATATTTCCTTAATATACTGAAATATAATTAAAAGATAATTATATTTTATATGTTTAATAGCTTATGTTTGTCTCCTCCATCTGTTTATTACTTCCAAGATTGTAAGGAACATCATTACATCATTATTTTGCTCTCTATTTTATCCTCAGTGACTGTACAGAAAACCTGGAGCAGAGCATATTCTCAATGAAGTTTTTGAGGATAAATGGAAAGATGAGTGGATGGACAGATGGATGGATAAAGTAGATTAACCACTTGAGATTATTTGGAGAGCACAATAAACTATATGGGTAAGCCCTCCCCAAATAAAGTATTGAAGGTTTGAACTTCACAATGAAAAAAAAATCACCTTTTAATTGAATGCATATTTAACAAATGGTCAATATACAAAAAAAGGTTCAACATCTCTAGCAATTAGAGAAATGCAAGTTAAAACTACACTTAAATTTCACCTCACACCCGTTAGAATGGCAATAATCAAGAACACAAACAACAATAAATGTTGGTGAGGTTGTGGGGAAAAAGGTATACTTATACACTGTTTGTAGGACTGAAAACTGTCCAACCATTCTAGAAAGCCAGTATGGAAATTACTAAAAAAAAAAACTAGGAATGGATCCATCATTTGACCCAGCTGTCCCACTCCTCAGTTTTTATCCAAAGGACCTAAAATCAGCATACTACAATTATGCGCCACATCAATGTTCACAGAAGTTCAATTCACAATGGCCCAACCAAGGGTCCCTTCAACTGATGAATGGATAAAGAAAATGTGGCATATTCATGCATGCAATGGAGTACTACTCAGCTATTACGAAGAATGATTTAATGTCATTTTCTGGCAAATGGATGGAACTGGAGGATATCATGCTTAGTAAAGTCAGTCAGTCTCAAAAAACCAAAGGTTGAATATTCTCTCTGACATGTGGAAGCTAACCCAAAATAAGGAAAAGAACAGAGGAATGGTCAAAGGGGAAGAAAATGAAGGAAGGAGGAGTGAAATAGGGAAAGTTCATGGAACAAATTAGATTTAACTTTCTCATGTTCATATGTGAACATGTCATAGTGAATCTCATCAACATATATATCAATGAGTCACTAAAAAACTATTAGTAAATAAATGAAATACTAGTAGAGGGAAGAGAATAGGATTGGAAGTGGGTACTGGGAACTGAATTAGAATAAGATAATACTACATGCTTTTATAAAAATGTTAATGCTTACCCTATTGTCAATTATATCTAGAACAGGGGGTGGGAAGGATAAATACTGGGTACAGAGTTAAAACAAGGTATACTGCAAGGTTTTATAAGTATGTCATTCTACATACTATTGTGAAATATATATAGACATAATGTAGTTCTTTTTTTATTAGATGGAAATAGAGATACAATTGAGGGGGAAACATTATCAAACATTCAAGAACCAATGTATATATACTTAATTATTCAGGGTTAATACCATATCATGGATGTCCAGCTTGTGTTCCCCCTGTTGCTTTTTCCCCCAGAAGAACTCCTGAGTTAAATGGATATCGCATGTAGGACAGATATCTCCTTCTGAGATGATTCCCCCATATTCCCACCCTCAGTCTCCTAGTATTTCTTCCTGCACCCACCTCCATCCATCCCCCTCTCTATGCCTTCAAGTGTCCTAGGAAGTCATCTCCCTGTTGCATTGAGAATCATGCAATTTGAAGTTATTATTAACTTAGCCATCTAACATACTGCTTCCCCATGGATTCTAGCTTCCACAGAAAAGAGATACCATTCAGCCCTTGAGTCTCTGAGATTGGGATACTTAACTTAGCATAATTCCTTCCATCTCCATCCATTTGGCTGCAAAAGCCATAATATCATCTTCTCTAATGGCCAAGTAGTATTCCATTGCATATATGTACTAAAGTTTTTGTACCCACTCATCAAGTGAGGGGCATCTGAGTTGGTTCCATGATCTAGCTATAGTAAATAGAGCTGCTATAAACACTGATGAAGCCACATCACTATAATATGCTGATTCTAACTCTTTTGGGAAAATTCCCAGGAGTGGGATAGCTGGGTCAGAAGGTGGTCCAATCCTTAATTTTTTGAGGATTCTCCACACTGCTTTTCACAGTGGCTGAACCAGTTTGCAGTTCCACCAGCAGTGTAACAGTGTTCCTCTTTTCCCACAGCCCCTCCAGCGTTTGTTGTTGTTAGAATTCTTCATTTTTGCCACTCTAACGGGAGTGAGGTGGTATCTCATTGAAGTTTTAATTTGCATTTCCCTTATAACTAATTAATGATGTAGAGAATTTTCTCACATTTTTATGGGCTTTCTGGGCTTCCACTGGTGAAAAGTTCCTTTTTAGATTCACAGCCCATTTATTGATTGTATTATTTGTGATTTTGGTGTTTAGTTCCTTGTATATTCTGGATATTAGCCCTCTGTCTGAGGTGTAGCAGGCAAAGGTTTTCTCCCATTCTGCAGGTTCTCTCATGATGCTCTTAACTAGATCTTTAGCTGTGCAAAAACTTTTTACTTTAATTGCATCCCATTCATTTATTCTTGACTTTACTGCTTGAGCCACGGGAGTTTTATTGAGGAAGCACTGCTGACTCCTATGTGTTGTAGTGTTGACCCTACTTCTTTTTCTAGTAAGTTTTAAGTTGTTGACTTAATAGCCAGATCTTTGATCCATTTTGATTTAATTTTTGTGCAGGGTGAAAGATAAGGGTCCAGCTTCAGTTGTCTACACATGGTTGTCCAATTTGTCCAGCACCATTTGTTGAACAGGCTATCTTTTTTCCATACTATGTTTTTGCCCCCTTTATCAAATATCAAATAGTTAAGGATATGGGGGTTTGTCTCAGGATCTTCTATTCTGTTCCACTGATCTTCTGTTCTGTTTTGATAACAATACAATGCTGTTTTTTGCTACTATGGCTCTAATATAATTTCAGGTCAGGGATTGAGATACCCCCTACTTCATCCTTTCTATAGAGTAATGGTTTGGCTAATCTGGGTCTCCTGTTATTCCATATTAACTTGAGAATTGCTTTTTCTATGTCTGTGAAGAATGCCATAGGTATCTTGATGGGGATTGCATTGAATCTATATAGGACTTTGGGTAGAATGGCCATTTTTATTATATTGATTCTGCCTAACCATGAGCATGGTATGTTTTTCCGTCTACTCAGGTCTTCTGTAATTTCTTTTTTTAGTGTTTGATAGTTTTCTTTGTAGAGGTCCTTAATATCCTTTGTAAGGTTAATGACCAAGTATTTCATTTTTTTGGAGATGGTGAATGGGAAAGATTTCCTGATCTCTTCTTCTGCGGATTTGTTGCTGGAGTAAAGGAAAGCTAGAAACTTACTGGAGTTGATCTTGTAGCCAGCTACTTTGTTGAAATCATCTATAAGCTCTAGGAGTTTTCTGGCCAATCATATTGGGTCTTCTAGGTATAGAATCATGTCATCAGCAAATAGAGATAACTTAACTTCCTCTTTTCCTATACGAATTCCTTTGATTTGCTTGTCTTGCCGATAGCTCTGGCAAGGGTTTCAAGGACTACATTGAACAAGAGTGGGGAGAGCGGACAGCCTTGTCTTGTTCCTGAATTCTGTGGAAATGCTTTCAGTTTTTCTCCATTGAGGATAATGTTAGCTATGGGTCTGTCATAAATGGATCTGACATAGATAAAGTATCTTCCCTTGATCCCTATCTTTTCCAGAGTTTTGAGCATAAAGTGGTGTTGAATTTTATCAAATGCCTTCTCTGCATCCATTGAGATGATTATATGATTTTTGTTTTTAATTGTTTATGTGGTGAATTACATTTGTTGATTTGCATATGTTGAACCAGGCTTGTTTTCCTGGAATGAAGCCCACTTGATCATAATGCATTATCTTTTTAATGTGCTTTTGTATCCGATTAGCTAAAATTTATTAAGGATTTTTGCATCAAAGTTCATCAGGGAAATTGGTCTGTAGTTTTCTTTCCTTGACATGTCTTTGTTGGGCTTTAGAGTCAGTGTAATATTTGCTACATAAAAAGTGTTTGGGAGTGCTCCCACTCTATCAATTTCCTGGAAGAGATTGTAGAGGATCAGTGTTAGTTCTTCTGACAAGGCTTGGTAGAATTCAGCTGTATATCCATCTGGGCCTGGGCTTTTCTTTTTTGGGAGAGCTTTGATTGCTGTTCAATTTCACTATCTGTGATAGGTTGGTTTAGGTTTTCAATGTCCTCCTGTGTTAAAGAGGGGATGTTGTGTGTGTCCAAGAACCTGTCCGTGTCCTCCAGGTTATCAAACTTGGCAGAGTATAAATTTAAAATTAGGTTCTGATAATCTTCTGGATCTTGGATGAGTCTGTGGTGATATCCCCATTTTTGTCTTTGATTTTGTTGATTTGCTTCATTTC
>PVKS010019669.1:0-38045 GCA_004027875.1 Aplodontia rufa
TGCCCATCTCCCACTGCCTACAGAGGGGACACCAAGGCCATGGACGCCTTCCATCTCTTCTCATGGGGACCTCTCCCGCCCCACACACCTTCTGGTCTTTGTAGAAACTGTTCAGGTTAAAGTTAGGTCGTATGCAGGCCCTGAGGGTCCCTGTGATCAGGCATTGTTTCTCATGTGGAACGCCCCCCCCCCCCCAAAAGCCTGGTGTCCCCAAGGCCCAGCCTGTGTGAAAGGCCTTCCTGTGTCTGCAGTTGGTCTCTGCGGTCCTCCGTGCCCCTTCTGGTGGGCAGTACTGCCGTCGACACAGGAGCAGGTGGGACCGCAGAGCCCAGCTGTGATCCCCTTCCATATCTGTGAGAGTGCCCATGCCAGTGGCCTTGGCTGGCTGTTTGCCTGCTGCTTGTGTCCCTCACCTCTTCTGGCCAACCTGGTGCCCCTGCACTGCTCTCCAGTGGACAGTGCCTCCCGAGCGGCACCCCTGCTGTCACCATGCAGCCTGAAGCACTGGTCACGTGCAGGGTGGCATATCCTCTCCATTCTGCACTTGATGTCCTGGGCCTGGGCCAGCAGCGAGCACACTTAGGAGCTTCTGCTGAATTACGAGATCGAGAGCTGAGTGTAGGATGTAGGTCCGTCTGCAGTTTTGGTTTTTTTTTTTTGGAATTGTATGTTCAGTGACAACAGTAACCACTTTGCCACTGTCCCCACTTCATCCCGCTGACAGCACACATCAGAAGGTAGCTAAAAATAAGCCCCGGGCCTCCGGGAAGCCCCAGGGGGCACCTGGGGATGAGCAGAGACTCGCTGCTGGCTGTGTGGTAGCCAGGTGTCAGTGTGCCCAGCATCGTGAGCGCAGTGCCGTCATTGGCCTCCCGAGGACACAGAGGCACATGTCCAGCGGCCCTGCCTAGCCAGTGGCTGGGGCACTTGGAGCTCTGTACCTTGGTGCCCTCGGAGCTCTGCTGCTGCTGCTGGCTTTTTGAGGTGCAGTGGTTCTCGGTCTCAGCTCTGCTCCACAGCCCTGCAGACTAGGTGAGCCGCACCAAGCAATTTGGGTCCTTGGCTTTCAGGCTGGCTGAAGACAGTTGAGCTCTCCGGTTTCCAGCCTGCTCACCACCTATCCATTGTGAATGGCTGTGACAACTGGTCCCCCGCCACCCCGGGGCATTGAATCTAGGGGTGCTTAACCACTGAGCCTTGTTAAGTTGCTGAGGCTGGCTTTGAACTTGCGATCCTCCTGCCTCATCCTCCAGAGCTGCGATTACAGGCTTGCACCATGTGGCCCTGCCCTCATGAGGGTGTTTCCTCCTCCCCCTCCCCTGCCCAGTACCATGTGGCTTTCCATGGTTCTCAGCAGGCCCTGTCCAGAGTGGCATTAAGAAATGTGCATTTGGCCCTTCCTGTGCTCTTCTAAATGGGAAGATTAGGTGATGAGCTTTGCTAAGGGTCTGAAGAGACTGATGCCTCTGGGTGTAAATGCTTCCTGACTGGAGTTGGAGGGTGCAGGTTCTGTTCTCCGCTTCCCCCCAGCCCAGTTAGTAGAAATGACAATGGGGGTGGGGAAGTGGAAGCAGAGCAGGATCCCCAAGATGTTTCTCTGCTGGGAGTGAGGACTTGACTCCACGTGCCAGAGAACAGCAGGCTGGGACTGCAGAGTGTCCAGTGGGGAAGTCTGTCTCAGGTCTGGAATGCCGTCCTTAGGAAGTAATTAGTGCTTCCTGTTTGCAGTTGAGGGACTTCACTTTTGTTCTGTTAGCCTCTGTCCACTCTCCTCTGCCCCCACCATTATTACTGGAGATGGGCCACACAGGCCCTGCTCGTTGCTGGCTGGCAGAGGCGTACCGTGCTTATGCGCATTGTCCCCTCCCACTCTCAGGTTTTAGGGACCTGTGGGACTCTTTTAAGCACCCGTGCTGCCATTCAGAGCCCCTCTCAGAAGCCCGAGTCGATGTGCTTTGGCCATGGGCCTGGCTGCTTGCTCGGCCTGTCCCGGCCTCGGTGGGCCTTGGAGCTCCTCCCCGGTGCGCTGACTGTTCTTGCTTTCCACCCTGGCAGGAGCAGATCGTCAGCCTGGTCAATCAGATCTGTGGCAAAGTAGCCAGTAAAAACGGCACCATGGAGAACTGTCTCAGTAAACCCACACCAAAAAGAGGCCCCCGCAAGAGAGCGACCGTGGATGTGCCACCGTCCCGGCTGGCATCCTCCGCTTCATCCAAAAGTGCTTCAAGCTCTTCGTGAAGATGCCAACACCATGGTCAATTTATATATATTTTTTTGTAATTATTACATTCTAGTTTGGAGTACTTGCTGTAGGATACAAGCTGTCTTTGCACTAGCTCTAAAGAAGATTTTCTTCTGGTTTTAGAGAACTAATTTTGTTTTAGCATTAAACTGTTGGAACTTTTTTTTGTACTTAGAATACCCAGACACTGCAGTCAGGTTTTTGAAACTGCCGTACATTCACTTTTAAAACCCTGGAGGGCTGTATTAATTTGTATCGCCCCCGTGGCTGACAAAAGCCCTTTTTGTTTTTTTTTTTTAAACTGTTGGGGAAAAAAGGCTTTTTAACCCATTTTTGAAGAGGGTGAAGTTTAGAGAACAAATTTTAAAACCATCGGTCATGTGAGCAGATTTTTGTAGACTGGAAAAAGGATAGGAGACACACACACGCAGAAAAAACTTGAAAAGGAATGGCTTTACTTTGGCTGTCTTTTCCTCTGTCATGTGCGAGATGAGTTTGTGATCTGTCAACCGGAGAGCCCGTTCTGGCAGCTGAAGGCGGACGTTGTCCCTACCCAGAGGCGGAGTGTGGCGGTGGAGTGAGTCAGTTCTCTATCAGCACACATCCACGTGAGAGGACGAAGACAGACTGCCTTGGAGGGTCACTGAGGGAGACCTGTGCCTGATTTCACTAGGAAATCCTTTCTGTTCTTTTTTTGGTGCTGTTGGCTACTTTATCAAAAACCCTTCAATAGCGTCCTTGAGGAAAAAGGAGAAAGTGACCGAAGCCACTGCGCTGCTTGGCCATGGCGTGCAGTCCGACATTCCATCCTGCTGCTTCAGTTCTGCTCCTTGGAGTCAGCATTAATCTTCCTTTCGTTTCCTTTATGGTCACGTCTAGAGCCACCAGGAGGGCTGCAGTTCTTTCTGAATGTGAAAGTACATTTGTGATCATCTTTTTTTTTTTTTTCCTGTCCATGTTGTAACAAAAAAAAAAAAAAAAGGCATCCCTTTTGTACATAAGCCTGTAAATTGTTTTAAATACTTGAGCCTTTTCTCGATGGGGGAGGGAGGGGAGAAGACAAGATGAAGAAAAGCCTTACGTTTCAGTTTCTTCATCGGTTGGAGTGGATGCTTACAGGGTTTTTCTTGTAACATTTATAAGTGCTGCTTACATCACTGAACAACAAAAAAATAATAATGGAGTAGCTGTTGCCCTTCTCCGGTCGTGTGTACAGTATGTGTGGAATAAAAAAGGGAAACTTGTTTCACAAGCTGTTCTTGTTTCATGATTGGATCCTCCAGTCCCGTGGCCCATGTTGCACTGAGCTTGCCGGTGGCGACTGCCAGGAATGTCCTGGAATCCACTGTGTTGGTTGTTGTTGCAGAAGACTGAACTGTTTTGGAATATTTAACAGTTGCATAAACAGTCGTGTTTTCCGATGTGGTTGTCCGGTTTTCATGGCCTTGCTGTGTATCTTCCCTCTTTTTGACAGTGAACTTCCGCCTATGGCTTACAGTTTGACGTTTAATTTATTAGCGCTGCTCTGCACCCCCCCTCGAGAGGGGGGCCTTCATGTGGTTTATTGCCAGTTTGTTTACTTTTCAGGTTTGTACTACAAGGTTTAATAATAAAAAGTTTTTTGGACACTTGTCTGTCTTGTGCCAAAATGAGTGGATGGAATGGGCTCTTTCTCTTCTGGTCAAGGGGCGGAGGCTGGGAGTCCTACGGCCCGCTTAGAGCTCCCTGTGCTGGGGCGGCCAGCTATGAACCCAGGCTTTGTCGGGTCTGCTCTGGGAGCTCTAGGGGAAGCAGCGCTTAGACCTGTTTCACCCACAGCTAAGCTACCCCTTGGTACGCCAGCCTTCAGGACATGTGTAGACAGACTAGCTGCACAGTCGGTGCTTCAGGTCCTCACACTTTATTGTCAGGCAACTGCTAAAATCAAGACCCTCCGTGAAATCTGGCTGTGCAGGTGGCTCCTGCACTCACAGGTCCTCACTGGAGTCGCTGTCATCACGGGAAGTGGCCAGGGCAGTATCCACCTGAACCTCCTCCTCGTCCGACTGTACCAGGGGGCACTCTGCCCCTTCACTGGGGTCTGGGGTGGCTGAGTCTGTGCAGGCAGAGGGCAAGGAAGGAGGCCTGGGCAGCAGCTCCGAGGCATTTGGAACCTGAAGAGTGATTTCATTCTGACAGGTGTCAGGCCCTGTGAAGTAGGAAAACAATGTCATCGCACATCCTTTGGCCAGGTTGCTCACCCCAGTGTAGGAAGCACCCCGGACACGGGCAGTCTGTGCCAACTGTTCCTTAATGAGCCAGCCATAGACCAGCAAGTGCTAGGGCGTCACTGGGACCTCCTCACCTACACGTTCTGCACCTAATCCCCGCATTGAGCCGCTTTCTCCAGCCCTTTTGAGACAAGGTCTAAAAAGGCACTTGTGAGACCGACTCCTGCCTGCTGTCTTCCAAGTGGGATTACAGGCAGGGGCTCTATGCAATGGGGGTGGAGCAGTGGCTCAGCAGTTACAGCGTGTGCCTGGCATGTGCAAGGATCTGGGTTCGGACCCTAGCACCATGTACACAATGAAGGCCACATGCGAGACTAAATAAAAATTGATTCTTCCTATTAAAGTAATCCAGGAACACGAATGTTAAGAGTCTGCATTTCTCACCCTTCAGCAGTTCCCTGTCATGGGACTAAATGAGCTCTTCCAGGAATGCCATTTACATACTCCATTCCCAGTGTCCCACCTTCTTGGATTTGCCACCGAAGAATGGCAAGGCTACAGGAAGGTGACCCTGAGCCCAAGTTTGTGCGAGAATGCACAGAAGACCCAGCTCAGGGTAGGGTCAGAGGCAGAGTGCGTGCCCAGCACAGGAGAGGCCCCGAGTTCAATGCCAGCCGGAACCGGTCTAAAATTTCACACACGGTGAGGCCAGGTGCAAACATGAATGGGAAACGGTTTCAGGAAGGCTTCCGATGGGAGCTAAGATGCCACAGGTCACAGGTAGATAGCAGACTGGCAGAGAGCCTGGCCCACACCCAAATTCCACTTCCTGAGGTGCCAATTTGTGGGCCAGGAGAGCCTCCCCTCCCCTGATCACCCAAGGTAGAAAACCCAGGCACAGGTGAGGGGCAAGTGCAGGTGCATTCTTGCAGGCGTGTCCAACCTACCTAGCCCTGGGGACATCACGGGGTCGTCCTCTCCGCCCGAATTCAAGAAGACATCCAGGGCCTCCTGGTCAGAGATGTCCATCAGGTCCATCTGCTCCAGCATGTCCACGTTCACCTCCATGGACGACATGCTGCCCACGGGCTCTGGCAAGAGTCAACATGAGAACGGAGGTCAATTTCACGGGTAATTACCCTGCAGTTTTTGCTATCTCGTGATGCTATCAGATGGCAAGCTGGCTTAAATCTGTCCTAGGTCACCTTCCGTCATTATGGCCTTTACTACTTCTGCAGCACTTAAAATAAGCACTTGGTTTGCAGGTGATACCCGGAAGAGGGCTCTACCCCTGGGGTGGAAGCTATCTCAAGTGGCCCACAGCAGGAACAAAGATGAACACAAAGGAAGAGTTTTAGGACTGCAAATTCAGACTCAGTCACAAGAACAGAAAGTCTGAGGAGAGTTCTGCTGCCGACAACGTTCTGCTACATCCTTTGAAAACTTAAGGGCCCTTGTGTGGAAAAGGTGCCAACATTCATGGTAAGCAAACTCCCATCAACACCAGGAGAATCACTCTTGAAACCCAAGGCCCTGGTCCCTGGCAGTGTCCGTGGCAAGCTTCCATCCACACTTAGGAGTAAGCCAGGAGCGGTGCCCTCCCACCCAGATTCAGTGCTGGAGCGAGGCCAGCGCTTTGCCCAGGAGTTTAACACAATTCAAATCAAACTCTGGAGAAAGGTTTTCAAAGACATTGAAACTTAAACATCCTGAAGAAAAATGGATGGGGGACTCACCACAAAACAACCTCCTGGCCTTCACGGACACTGCACAGATTGCGTGGGGCTGTCCTGTGCAGTGCAGGAAGCTGACCGGCACCCTGGCCCTGCTCTCTAGATCTGTGACTCTCACCCCAGCTGCAGCAAGCAGACTTGTCTCCAGATGAGGCTCCAAGAAGGTCTCTAGCTGCAAATTGCTGTGTGACCGTGATTGAGAGGGAGGGTTCTGACTTGGGGCTAGATGACAGAACAAGGGAGCTGGAAAGGGAACACTTGGACAGGGACAAGAAGGCAGTGCAGACGGGGCCCTGGGACTGACACCAGCAGTCATCGCCACCGGGACGGGACGTTCAACCCTGGACCGGCTCACAACGACACCATTCAACAGAGGTGACTAAAGAGCCTAGCAAAATGACAACTTGAAGTATTTAACGCAAGAGCACAAACCATAAACAAAACTGGCAAAGCTGGCTACTTTTTTTAAGCCAGGTGTAGTGCTTCACACCCATAGTCCCAGCAACTCAGGAGGCTGAGGCAGGAGGATCACAAGTTCAAGGCCAGCCTCAGCAACTTAGTGAGACCCTGTCTCAAAGTGAAAGAGTAAGAAAGGATGGGGATGTGGCTCAGTGGCTAAGCACCCCTGGGCTCTGTCCTCTATACCAAAAAACCATTTTGTTTTAAATTTAGCAAAGACTAAAATAAGGCAGACTGAGATCAGCAGAGATCCATATCCATAACCCAGACTACACTTTCCCAGTCCTTAGGGCCTGGTAAGCTGCGTGCACTGCCCTCCAGGGGCCTGTGAGGCTGCTCATGTTTGAGAACCACTGGCTTAAACCAGCTCTTAAAAAGTGTTTCTAGTAAGTTAAAACTGGGAGGACTCAACACAGTTATAGCGTATTTGTTCAACGTAAATAAATTTAGATGTGAATGAGCTGAAAAGATCATTACAGATTTATCAAGAAGCCTGCCCAAGAAAGCAGGCTTCATAATACCATTTCCATAAATGATTTTGTTTGTTTTTGGATGCAGGGTCTCAAGTTGCTGAGGCCGGTTTTGAATTTGTGATCCTCCTGCTTCAGCCTCCCACCACACCTCGCTCTGTAAGATTTTAAACCCTGCAGAGCACACACACATTGTTTTGGAATACTTGTGTGTGTGGTGGAGGTGAAGGACAGGATGTGATCAGCAGGGGGCACAGCCGTTTGGTGAGCATGGCTCTGTCTGGAGAGGTTTATAACATTTTTAAAGATCTGAAGCAAATATTAACATGTTAAATCTCGAAATGCATAACATACAGCTGTCCGTTCTTTTTGTATATTTAAAATGCTTCCTAATTAAAATGAAAACCAGTAATGGATCATAATAATTCTTAAAGTTCTCAATAAAACCCTCACGGGCAGATACCATACCAAATCAGTCATAAGCTGGCACCTGCATTTTCGGGCACTTTTGCCTTCTAGAATGTCTCGGGGAACCTGAATTTTAGTACAGGTGCATTTCTGTTCATGAAGTCTTTCTTGACTTCGTTGTTAGTGTCATCTCTCTCGGGCACAAACGTCACCACATCTTCAGCTCTGGAAGATGGCAGGGCTGAGTGGGTAGTCTCTACAGGCAGAGGGCAGCACTGGCTCCTGGGGATTGCACTCTGCTCACCAGGCTCAGCAGACAGCCAGAGGAGCCTGAACTCTGAGGGAACACAGAGCCAGAGCACCCAGGTCCAGAATGGGCATCTCCAGGGTGACCTGTACTAACTGCAGTCAGGACCCCGTGACATTCAGCACCAAATCAAAGCAATAACAAAGCTTCTGATGAGACTGAGTCCCATCAGGCAGGAGATAATCTAGGGCCAGGGTCTTAGCACATCCCTGCTGGCAGGTGGCAGGCCTGTGGCAGCTGTGCCCTGGGCCCCTCTGGCTCTGCAACCTGCAGCTCCCTGCTCCAATGCTCCAAGGAGTGTCAGATGGGCGTTCACCCTGTACTCTCAGAATTTTCCGGATAAAACTTTCCAGATCCTTGCAATTAAGAAAACACTTTGAAAGAAAAAGGCTATTTCTGACTTAGTGGAATGAGTCCAAAATCCCATGTTCACTGCAGCAATTTTTAGTTTTGATTCTTCTAAATTAATCTTCTGAATGCTCATCTTTGGGGACGAAGATTCCTCTCTAAGAAAGGGAGGGGGGACTGTCAGGCCAGGGTGAGGCCGGATGGGGATGTGTGGGTCTCCAGCGCCAGCCGACAAGGGCACATCCTGCTGCTGCCTGTCAAATCTTTAAAGCCACAAGTGCTGGCTCCATGTGCCCGGCTCCACTGATTTTTAACCTTAAATGAGCTAAACACTTTCTTGAAGTCTGAAGAAAAGTATTCTTGAGATGCTCCAAACCACAAAAACTCACCGACTTAACATTTAGCTGACACCTGTCCCACAGGATTCCCCGCGTCCTGCTCCTCCATGGCACATCGCTCTAGCCTAGCGAGGAGGCCGCTGCAGCCTGCGGCACAGTCCCCAGGGGTGTGTCCATGTGTTCCCCGAGAGTGGGGGCTTCTTGGGCCCAGAAGAGCTCACCTAGCATGTGCTCTGTGATGCTGAACAAGGGTGGAGCTAAACTGTTCAGCAGTGGGGTTTGATGACGCGTTCAGTGTCCCCTCCTCCAGCGCAGGACACTGGGGTCTCATGTTCCAGTCTGCAGGTTGCCCAGGGCGTGTATCTGCATGGATGGATGCCCGCATGCCCCCAAAACTCACTAGTTGAAGCCCCAAACCCTGGTGAGTGCACGTGGCCCCGAACAGGGCCTTCGGGAGATAAGCACGGTTAGACGAGGTCTGGGAGCTGGGACCTGCAGGAGACGCCAGGTGCTTGCCCCCCCCATGAGCTGGTAACTAAGCCAGGGAGTGCGGCTCCCCAGAAGCCACATGCAGACCTCTGGAGCTGTGAGGAGTGCACTTCTGTGGTTTAGGTAACCCAGGCCAGAGCATCTGCTATGACAGAGTCCGTGACTGGAGGCGCAGTCTGGAGCGAGCCCTCCTTTCCCTGAAAGGAGCCGAGCAGGTGGAGCGCACCGCCCGCTCCAGACACTGCTGCCCCTGAGGACGGCAGTCTGACCTTTCCAGGTCCTCAGGGTGGGATGGGGAAGGAGCTGGGCCTGGAGCTGGACACCTCAGACCTGTCCCGTGGGCTGGAGCACAGGAAGCCCTGCTTCCGTCATTCTCCTTCGTATCACTGCTTTCTTTGTCCTCTCTCAGGAACTGATAGAACAGGGGGACCTCCACAACCCTCGGCTCAGAAAAACCAGGCTCCCATGGAAGATGTGATCAGGCCTGCAGTGGGCGCATCGCCCTCCCTTGCAGACGGTCCTCATCCCCGTCCTCAGCAATGCGGAACGGCTGTGCACACGGCACCTGTACTGCACTAGGCCACGAATGCACAGGTGACACTACACCTGCGTAGGAGACTTGCGCAGGCCACATGTGGCAGCGCGTGCAGTCCTGGGACACTGAGGGACGTCCTGATGACACACATGCATCCTTTAAAACACACCCTTTCAAAGAAGCATTTCAGGCCCTAGGTCCGAGCCCTGGGCCTCACGCGTGCTCAGCGCACTCTACCAGCCACACCTCCAGCCCTGAGTCCCTAACAACGGGAAGGGAAGAGAGCCAGGCACCACGGCGCGCTTAGGAGGCTGAGTCCAGAGGATCACAAGTCCAAAGCCAGCCTGGGCAACTCAGTGAAACCCTGTCCCAACGTTTTAAAAGGGTTGAGGACACAGCTCAGTGGTGGAACACGCCTGGGTTCCGTCCCCAGTGACGCGGGGAGGGGAGGAAGGGTCAGGATACAGAGCAGGTAGATGGACAGCCTGAGCCCAACCACAGACGGCTTAGGAGCAAAGACCGGGCAGAACCACGGTGGAACAGCGGTCCCGTGCTGCGCAACTGTGTGGCTTTCGTCGTCTTCATTTTTATCTGGCTGGCGGCGTGACTAGCTCAGTGGTGGAGCACTGTCTGCTGCATGCGAGACCTGGGCTTAACCCCCAGCATTGCAAAACAATTGTTTTTTTCAAATTTTGTATCAGCAAAATTTGTGATTTTAAAAGGTTATTTTTTTGAAATCTTCAACTAAAACCTAGAATCACGGGAGGAGGTGGAGCAGGGCAAAGGGGACACGCCCTGATCCGGACACTTGGACTCCTCTACTGCTAGGAAGGGGCTGCCCAGGACTCCTCCTGCACCCTGCTTGGGCACAGCGACCTGACCCCACCCTGGTCCCAGGGCAGCCCCTGCCATCAGCAGCCCTGGCCCAGCTCACCACGCCGCTCTGCGATCTGCAGGTAGCCGGTGGAAAGGTACTGCTCCATGTCCTGCTGGAAGGCTTCCTCAAAGAACTTCTGCCGCTCCTTCAGCTTCATTTGCTGGCTGTGCTCCATGTCCAGGACCTTCTGCATGTGCTCCGCGTCCAGTTCAGCTGAGGAGGCAGAATGACTGGGGTTAGGGTTGGCAGAGGGGCTGGATGGGAAACGACTCGCCCACCCTCCGAGCGGCCAGCAAGTGGCTGACTTGGCTGTCCCGCGTCCTTGGCACATGCTGACCCCTGCTGGAGCAACTTTCCCCAGCATCGCCCACAAGGAGAAGTGCCTGCTTGTGTTCCAGGACCACTGCTCAGGTAACTCAAGCGGAGCCATTGCTCCTTCCCAACCTGTCTGTGTCACTGAGTTCAGACTTCTGTGATGGCTTACAAGTTATAACACGACGGATAAGGACTTGCAGTTCCTGGAGGACTGTGATGTACTCATTTCAATACCTGCGACCAAGCTCGGTGCCTGTGCACACAGTAGGCACTCCATAAATAGTAAGAATGTCATAACGGAATGTTGTTCAGTCTTAAAAGGGAAGGAAATTCTGACGCGGAAAGGACAGCTAAGTCCTTTTACTCGAGTTTCCCTACTCTGTGGCAACAGTGCTTGCGGGGAGTCCACCAAGAGGAGGGGGCCGCTCCAGGAACCCTAGCAATCCACAGAGTGCCACTACCTGCGTGTCCTGGGGAAACAGGGCCCAAACACCTACGACACCCCGACACCCACTCTGGCTCACCTCTGAGAACTGGGGGCATCTTGTGCATCTTAGCAAGTGGTTCTTTTTTTTTTTTTTTTTTTTTTTTTAAGAGAAGGACAGTGAGAGAGAGTGAGAGAGAGAGAGAGTCAATTTTTATTGAGTTTTTCACATGGCTTTAGTTGCTCTGACACTTAGCTGTGAACATGGGTGCTGGGGTTTGAACCCATATACTTGCACATGCCAGGCAAGCACCATAACTGCCAAGCCACTGCTCCAGCCCCAGCAAGTAATTCTTAACAAACAGTGGCCTCACAATGAACAGCGGCCAAGAGGCCCCATGTGATCTGCCTTTGTCCCCCACACCGCATAATTTCCCACCACAACTCCTGAGTACAACAGGATCCTATACATATGACACACCTGAAAACTCAGCAATGGATTTTTTTTTTTAAGGTACCAGAGATTGAACCCAGGGGCACTTAACCACTGAGCTACATACATCTTGCTAAGTTGCTGAGGCTGGCTTTGAACTTGCGAGCCTCCTGCCTCAGTCTCCCAAGCCACTGGGATTAGAGGCGTGCGCCACTGAGCCTGGCTGGCTTCAGTAACAGAATTTGTTTTTGAGCTCAAATCAGGTATTGTGTCTTAAAATATTCTTATTCTTAGAATATTCCTGGATTTCTTCTTGTAACCAAAGCAGCACAACCAGGGCAGACTCCTGATCCCGAGTGAGTGACCTTCCCTCTCTGCATGTGCTCCTCATGATGCTGTGTTTCCAGCTCACCCTCCATCTCCTATTGGAGCGAAGAGCCCAGGTCTTGGAGCCAGTCCCAAGCTGGGTCCTGTCCCTTCAGCAGACATACCTACCTCTGCTTTCAGGTGTGGTCGTCACCTGCAAGCTCTGCCTCAGGCCCCGTGGTGTCTGCTTTCCAGATCAGAGCATTCCCAGCACAGCCCTCAAGTTCCAGGAAAGAAAGGTCAGCATTGGCCACCAGCTTTGGGGAATCCAGAATGCCCTGGAGCAATGGCAAGTCCTCCCACAGGGCTCCCTTTCACTGGCTTCTTTCTACCTCCTTCTCCCTGCTCCCTCCTGCCTCCCAGGAAATTCAAGGAAATCCCAGCTGTTCTAGAGAAGCCAAGGTAAGATCTACTCCCTGTGACTAATTTAACCTGACTTGCAACTTCCTCCTTTGTGCAAGTAGATAAAAAACACCTATTTCTGAAGGTCACTGACAGGATTAAGTGAGGTGGCATGTGCAAGTCACCAGGGACACATGGGCCACTAGCTGACTGCTCACATCAACGCCAGCATTATTTAAGCAGCAGACTCAAGAACTAGGCTGGAGCAAAACAGCAAAAACCAGCCTTTCCAGCCCACCCAGTTACCTCTCACTGGCCTCAGTGAATCTGCAAGAAAACAAGGACTTCAGAGGACAGGACACCTTTTCACGGTTCACCTCAGCCTTCTGCTGTTGCACTAAGTCAACCCTAAAACACATTGTATGCTTCCAATGCTTCACAGTTCAGTAAATCTGCTTTAAAAATAATCCCAGAATAAGCGGCTCAATATCAAAGAGCAAGGTAGAAATTATCAAAGGGCTTTTAATTGGGGCTGGAGCCGTGGCTCAGTGGTTCTGGTGCTTGCCTGGCATGCGCGAGGACACAGGTTTGAACCCCAGCACCACATACACAGCAAAGTGTTGGAGCAACAAAAGCCACATGAAAAACTAAACGAAACTGATTCTCTCTTACTGTCCCTCTCAAAAAATAAAGGGGGGAGTTTAATTAAAGAATGTCTTGCTTTAACTGAATTAAGATTTTCTATAGGATTATAACTTGAAGATATTTCCTTTTTCTGAAGACTGTTTTAAAAGTTTGTCAGGTTTCTGAATTATTGGTCCTACAGATTTCTACTTTTTTTTTTTTTTTCCTACATTGAGATGAAATACAATCATGTTCCAGCCCTCATAGGGTAGGGATGGTTCAGATTAGGGAACTTGGAAAAAAAGAAGAAAGAAAAACTCTCCCAAGTTTTAACATCTGTGGCTGCTTAGGTGAAATATCTCCACTGTCCCACATGAGTCCACTTCCATGGTAAGGCCAACCTCAGCCAGTTCTGCGGCACCAGCTATGCACTTAGGATGACGAAAGAGCACAGAGCGTCCTCTCAAAATCTGCTCCAAAGCCGAGAGCCACCTCCTGTGTGATGACTGAGGATATGCTGATCATGCCCCATCCTAAAATCAGCTCTCACGCTGCGTCAAGAAACCACCAGCCAGGCACAGTAGCGCACGCCTGTAATCCCTGTGGCTCTGGTGGCTGAGGGGGAGGATCCCAAGTTGAAGGCTAGCCTCAGCAACTTGGCGAGGCCCTGTCACAAATAAAATATCAAAAGGGCTGGGGATGTGGCTCAGTGATTAAGTGCCCTGGGTTCAACCTCAGTACAGAAAAGAAAAAAAAGAAGATACCCACGGGGAAACCGTCAACTCCAGAGGCTCACTTGCATAGGAATCTTACAATGATTAGTGGAAAATCTAAGTCACAGAACCCTTCCTTCAAGGAAGAAGGATCCCATGTTCACATGGGATGTCGTTTATTATACTGGGGAAAGCCAAACAAAGATTTAAGGAATTTCAACAAAAGGTTTTAAGATCCAGCAGCTTGTCCACAAGGAGCCCGCAGTAATCGTTTGATCCCATTATCAGCCCAGGTCTGTGTCCCTTTTTGTTTGAACTCCAGGTCTTTCCTCAGGTTTTATCTGACTACCATTGCCGCGTAGCTAACCACTCTCAACTGCAAAGAGACGGAGCGCGAGCGGAGACAAATATTATTCAAGACAAATAAGACTAAGAACGAAGTTTAAAAATTCCATAAATATAATCCAAAGTATTCTATATTGAGGTAGTAAAGACGAATTTTGTGATACTAAAATACGTGTGACAAGATCAAGGGAGAAATGTGAAACTCTAATTTCCAAATTTCTGTTTTCAAGAGGACAGAGAGATACAGAGAGAGAATCAATTTTATTTAGTTTTTATGTGGCTTTCACTGCTCTGACACTTTAGCTGTGTATGTGGTGCTGGGGTTTGAACTTCCGTCCTCATGCATGCAAAGGAAGTGCCGTAATCACTGGGCCACTGCTCCAGCCCCTTATAATTTCCAAATTTCTAATACAAATGAATAAATCTCTTTCTGAACCATTTGATAAAAACCACCAATAAGCTGTCAAATTACATAACCACCAAAAAAAGACACTAAGTTCTGTCATCGTAACAGAATTTAAAAGATGGGACCTGGGGCTGGAGTGGTGGCTCAGTGGTTGGAGCGCTTGCCTGGCATGTGCACGGACTCAGGTTCAAACCCCAGTGTCCCTGAAACAAAGGCCAGAGGGAAAAATAAAATTGATTTTTTTTTTTAAATCAGGATTGACCCCAGGGATGCTTAACCATCGAGCTATATCCCAAGCACTCCCCCACTTTTTTTTTTTTTTTTTTGAGAAAGGGAGGAAGAGAGTGAGAAAGACAGAATTTTTATTTATTTTTTCATCTGGTTTCTGTTTTTCTGTCACTTAGTTGTGTATGTGGTGCTGGGATTTGAACTCAGGTCCTTGTACATGCCAGGCAAGCACTTTAACAGCTGAGCAACTGCTCCATCCCATCCCCAGCCCTTTTCCTTTTTTAATTTGAGACAGGGTCTCCCTAGGTTGCTCAGGGCCTTGCTAAGTTGCTGAGGCTGGCTTTGAACTCCTTGTTCCTCAGCCTCCTGAACCTCTGGAATTACAGGCATGTGCCACCACACCCAGAAGGGATCTACTAAGTTTTCATGCTTCTAATTATATTTATTTAATAGGTTTTTTATGTATGAGCAATGCATGCATATTACAGAACATTTTTAACCACACCTAAAACAATACAGCTAAAACTGGCATACGACAGCGCCCAGTCACATCAATGTTTACAGCAGCACAATTTCCAATAGCCAAATTATGGACTCAACCCAGATGTCCATCATTAGATGAACAGATTAAGAAATTGTGGGGTTCTACTCAGCTATTAAAAAGAACGAAATTATGGCATTTGCCAGTAAATGGATGGAAATGGAGAAGATCATGCTAAGTGAACGTAGTCACTCAGAAACTCAAATGTCAAATGTTTCCTCTCATATGTGGAAGCCAGAGTAAAATAAAGGAAGGAAAGGGAGAGGGCAGGGTAAGATTTCATAAAGAACCATTCAAATGCAAATTAGTAGACAGCTACAGGAAGTGGAGTAGAGGAAAGAAACGGGGAGGGGGAGCAAGGGGGCGTCAAAAAAGTACACTTCACACCGGTAAGATACTAAATAATTTCCATGCATCAATAAAACGGGAAAAGTAAAACTCAATGGGAATCAGGTAGAAGAAAGGGTCCAGGGCAGGGTGGGAGGTGACGGAGGTGCAGGTGCTGGGGAGGGCGCTGGACAAACCGCGTTGACATGCTGTGTGCGCAGGAATGTGGGACAGCAAACCCCATCGCTGTGCTTTAAAGCACTGGGGAAGTACGGGAGCACATGCACATGAGCAGCCCGACTGGCAGCTCAGTGCACAGCCTGCAGGTCGGTTTTGTTCTCTACTCGGCTGAAACATCTGAAGCTGCAATATGCATCTTTGAAAGCTTTCTAGTTTCAAATGAACTATGCTCAAAAATCTCCATTTGGGGCTGTGGATGAGTGGCAGAGCCTGTGCTTAGCACGCTTAAGGCTCTGGGTTCAACTCTTACCACCAAATCACATCAGCCAGCCAGTGCGCACCTGAGCCTCCCTGGTGCTAAGGACTCCACCGTCAGGATGGCCCTGTGTGCCTGGGGCCTCCTGCAGCTTTATCACACGCAGCCTGTAGGATCGACCATAGCCAGATCACCAACTGCAATCGCAAGATTCCCTCACACTGCCCACGCACTCATCTGTTCTCCAACTGGGATGATGTCATTTAGTAAATGCTGCGTGGGGAGACCACGCAGCAGATCTCCCTAAAGACTGGCTGTTTCTCTAGTGAGCTCCCTGGGGTGCGTGCAGGCTGCAGCACGGACAGGAACAGGGGACTTGCTCCTGTCTACTGCTAAGCAGAGTCACGGGACAGACATGCCACAGGTCAGCCATTCAGCCCTGCAGGACACACGGGCTCCATTCCAGCGCGGCTGTCAGGAATTAAGCTGCTGTGAACATCTGCGCGAGTTTCTGCACGAAAGTGCGTCATTTCTCAGGGACGAATTCTCAGGGACGAATTCCCAGGGTCGTGCGGCAAGTTCTTCCTCGGGTCTCAGAGGAAGTCTGCTGTTTCCAGAGGGCCAATTCCAGTTCGCACCCAGCCAATGTGAGTGATCCAGTTTCTCTGCCCCTGGTAGCACCTGCTGGGACCCACTAATCACAAGACAGAGAATCTGTTTCCTTTCCCTCTCCTCTTCCTCAGAACACGTCTGTGGGAAACAAGTCTCCGTGGCTCAGTTTCCTCTTAAATATTTTTTGATAATTTCTATCTTTCAAAAGGTGCCTTCGGTTCTTGAGAAGATTTCCTTTTTCTCTCCCTCATTCGCTTTTTCCTCTATGCTGAAGCTCAGTATATATTTAATTTTAGAAAAATACTTATCAAGAAACCAAGGACTTGTTAGATGAGAAAACAGGCAGGATATTGTCCTAGTTCTAACGCCCACCTTTTCTGCAGTTTTGCCACTTAATAATTACATTTTCTTCCCACCTTATTTTCCAAAATAGAGTTCTAAACCATTACGAAAAGACTGTTAAACGTTTTCCTGGAACTAGGGATTTTTAGTACATGTATTTTAAGCAATATCCAGTTCTGTAGCTTGTGTTTCTACAGTTTATAGAAGTTTTATATCAAGCCTCATCAATTTGTTTCTGGGGTTGGGATGTGGCTCAGCAGTAGAGCACACACCCAAATCCGGAGGTGCAACTCCCAATATCTCTCTCTCTCTCTCTCTCTCTCTCTCTCACACACACACACACACACACACACACACACACACACAGGAGATTCCAAGAAAAGCACTCACACCATAGATTATTTCAAAGATTATTCTACAGTATCATACAACCCTTATTCCTCAGAATTGGAATTTGGGGGAAAGCTCTGCACACATCCTAAGGTTAGCATGTTTTCTGTGTGTCTGCACGCTGAGCACGGAGCCCAGGGTCTCGAACATGCTAGGCAAATGCTCAACCACTGCCCCACAGCCCGTGGCCAAGTTAGTACATTTTTTAAAAAAGAATATTAAATAATTTTTACAGAAATTCACCCTCCTTGTGCACACACACACACATTGATCAGCACCAAATGATACTTATTTCTCATACATGCAAGTAAAAAAGTATGATCCTTACCTAAAGCACGGTAGCTGAGAACAACGGCAGGGTTTTGTAGTCAGAGTAAATAACCCGTGCACCACCGAGAACCCATGACAGCTCCTGAACTGTTCAACAGCGGTCCGTGCTCAGGAGCGGCCACTGGAAGTGCTGCTTCCTGCCCATGCCACAGGAAGCTCAGTCCAGGATCGAAGCTTCCGGAACACTTTTTACAGTCTGCCAATGACTCCAAAGGAAACGACCACTACTGAGTATTAGCAAAATGTCCACTGCAGAAACGCAGCACGCACAACAACGCTTTGACAGTGAGACAAATAAATGCCCCTCTCCCCTGCGTCCTATCTCATGGAGGGGCAGGGCAGCTTAGAGGCTCTGGCTGCAGGCTGGGGGGCTGGGGAACTGAGCACACCAGCTCCTGAAGGCCTCAGACTCCCGTCACTGAGGCTGGAGGTGAGACAGTGGTCACTTCCGGTTCTTAAGTGCTCAAGTCCCATTTCTGGGTTCGGGAAGAAAAGTTTATTTAGGAGCTCACGGCTTCAGAGGTCTTAGCTCACAGAAGGCCGGCTCTATTCCTTGGGGTCTGAGGAGAGGCAGAACATCGTGGTGAAAGAGGCTGCAGGAAGCAGGGAAAGAAACTCCAAGCCGGATACGGAACGTAAGCCCAGAGGCACGAGGCCCACCTCCTCCAGCCGCACACCCGTCGAAGTCCCAGTGTACTGATTTTTGATTGGGTCAGGAAAAGCCAATCCCAAACCCCCTTTTTTTTTTTTTTTTTTTTGTAAAATTAGCATTAAGAAATGTGAGACCTTTTGGGGGCGGGAGTGATGGCTTAGAGGTTGGAGCACTTGCCTGCCTATGTGTGAGAACCCGGGTTCAAACCCTAGCACCACATAACAACTAAGTGTCAGAGACACAAAAGCCAGATGGAAAAGTAAATAAAACTGATTCTCTAACTCTCCCTCTTTCTCTTTAAAAAAAAAAAAAGAAAGAAAAGAAAACTGTGAGACCTTCTGAGTTAGGTTGCAACATTTCAAGAAAACCAGTTTAGCTGCGAGCAAAACCTGGAAGCTCGTGTGGCTGTTGATTCTGCTCAGGGAACAGGGCAAACACCATTTGCTAATCTGTAAACCTAGCCACCAGGTCCCACGTGGGTCTCAGCAGGTCCCAGTCTGAGCAGCCACAGGAATATCAACCCGGATCTGCCACCTAAGCCCCATCCCGCCAGCGTGCCTATAAATCCCCTCACTCCCAGCCATGGGCTGCGGCTCTCCAGTCGCAAGAGCAGGCGTCTTGCTACCTTTCCTAAATAAAATCTCTTGTTCCAGCTACCAGGGTCTCTGCTGCAGGAGCGTGTCCAACAGGCAGCGCTGGGGATGTCGCTCAGTGGTAGACTGGGTTCAGTCCTCAGCACTGTAAGAACAAACGAAAAACCACCCAGCCACGAACAACACGACAAAGTGCAATCAGGACCCAACAGTTTAAAAGTAGCAGATGGTAGAGAAATGTGCTCAGTCTGTGGCAGGGGCTGCATGAGTTGGGAACCTGTTCAAGACTCATCGACCCAAGCTGGAAGGTTAACTGTAAGGCTTGGTGGCTTGCAATGACATGAGGTGGTATCAGGACTGCTGTACTTTCTGCAAGGGATCAAGAAATAACAAAACAGGTAATATGACTCGGATTAAAAGAGTGGTTCAACTCCAGCTGAAAATGCTATTCGGTGACATGTTTATGCAGAAACGCTGTATAAACAGGATACCAAGAGCATGCGCTGTTAGCCAGGCCTGGTGGTACACTACTGTAATCCCAGCTCCTTGGAGGCTCAGGCAGGAGAATCCCAAGTTCAAGACCAGCCTGGGCTACTTAGCAAGACTCTGTCTCAAACTGGGAAAAAAAAAAAAAAAAAGAGGGCTGGAGCAGTGGCTCAGCAGTTACAGCACTTGCCTGGCACGCACGAGGATGTGGGTTTGAATCCCAGCACCACATACGCAACAAAGTGTTGGAGCAACAAAAGCTACATGAAAAACTAAATAAAATTCTCTTTCTTTCTCTATCACCCTCTCTAAAAAAATAATAAAAAAATAAAAAATGAAAAGGGCGGGGAATGTAGCTCAGTGGTACCCCTGGTCTTCCAGTTCTTTGGCCATTTTTAATTTTATATTTTTATGTTTTGATTTTTTATTTCTGTATTGGGGATTAACCCATGGGTACTTTACCACTGAGCTCCATACCCACCTGTTTTATTTTTACTTTGAGACAGAGTCCAGGCTGACCTTGAAATTGTGGTCCTCCTGCTTCAGCCTCCTGAGTAGCTAGGATTATAGATGTGTACCACCGTGCCTGGCTAGTGAATGAAAGTTATAAAAGAAGAAGTACTATACCCACAGTGAGCTACACTATAAATAAGAGGATGCGCCAACCAATGTCAGACTCCCATGCCCAAATATATGCCAACACGATCAGAAGCATCAATGAACTCAGGGACTTAAAATCATATGTATTACAGAAATTAACACAAGAAATAAAACTGTGAATATCAAAACCTCTTAGCCAAACTGAAATTATGCTAAACTTTCAAAGACTATGGGTAGGGGAAAGAATGGAAGCTGCCTAATGGGCTTTTCCTGGTAACTTTGATATCACGACCTGATCATATACTAGTGTGTTATATTTTTAAACAGGGAACCCAGCTCTACCAGATAGTGAACCATTTCATAAAACAATTTAAACATCATGCAAAACAAAGATACGGAGATATGAAGATGAGAAGACCACACAGAACTCATCACGCGGGAAAGGGACCGGTGCTCGTGAACAGCCATGCACTCTCACTGCTCAGTCGGGTGGTGGACGGCAGCTGTGCCCTCTGCAGGGTCACCTTTCTGCTATGGTCTTTACAGTTTTAGAATTTAAAATACAGGTAGCCATAAGATTCTGTGTTTACATAAAATATAATTTAATTCCCAATAGCCACAATAGGCATTTTTATAAATATTTTTATCACACAATACTGTTTTGTGATGTTAAAAATAAAATAGTTCCATTTAAAAAATAATGAATGAATGAATGAATGTATTCTCTACTCATTTATTCCTATGTGATATTAGTCATGGATTTAATTCATTTAATAAAGCACATTTATTATATGCCTATAACTCCTTATTGTTTATTTGTTTACAATTAAAAATATATTACTTAGGGCTGAAGTGGTAGCTTGGCAGTTACGGTACTTGCCTGGCATGAGTGAGTACATGGGTTCAAACCCCAGCACCCACGTATACAACTAAGTGTCAGAGCAACGAAAGCCATGTGAAAAACTCAATAAAAATTGATCCTCTCTCTCTCTTGCTGTCCTTCTTTCTTAAAACAAAAAACAAAACACTACATTACTTTAGCTGGGTGCAGTGGCGCACACCTGTAATCTGAGCAAATCAGAGGCTGAGGCAGGAGGATCACAAGTTCAAGGCCAGCCTCAGCAACTCAGTGAGATCCTGTTTCAATAATGAATAAAAAGGTGTGGGGAAAAAGCTCAGTGAAAAAGCACCCCTGGGTTTCATTCCCACAACCCTAGAGTATTACTTTACAGCACGATACTGTGTACTAAAACATAGGATTAAGTAGACTTTTTACAACCAAAAACTTCCAGCAATCAACCTTTCAGAGCTTCATCACCATGATGACCTAAGACACATATTTTAAATACTTCCTGAATTGTAAATTTTTCTAGTACATTCCACCTTTGATAATTGCTCATCTTTAACAGGCCAGACGGTAAGCAACAATGGACCGAAACTTCCCAGCCTGATAACCTGCTGTGCTTCTTCTTCAAAGTAAGAATCACATGTGAAAATGTTGAGGCACCGTTATAGCAGCCATGGATTCATGGCCATTTGACACAATCGATTTGTGTGTCGGACAGATCACATCCAGGGTTCAAGTCAGTATTTTGTTTCTAAATTCTAAACTTAGAAAAACCCAACCACAGCTCTTCCTATTTCTAACATCTGGAAGGAGGGAATGACTTTTTTTTTTTTTTTTTTTTAAAGAGAGAGAGGGATAGTAAGAGACAGAGAAAGAGAGATCAATTTTATTTTTAGTTTTTCAAGTGGCTTTCGTTGCTCCAACATTTTGTTGTGTATGTGGTGCTGGGGTTCGAACTCATGTCCTTGCGCATGCCAGGCAAACGCCGTAACCACTGAGCCACCACTCCAGCCCAGAGGGAATGACTTTTTGCCAACAGAACATTGAGGTCACAAAACCAAAAGCATCCCCTTCCTCCTGATACGTGATTTCAGTACTTGAGAGGTGGTGGTGGGATTCTCCATAAGACACTTCTCATTTCCACAGTAATAGTGATTCAGATTGGTTGCTGTTTTATAAATGCATCTTGAGAAAAATCCACAAACTAAACTCATGTGCCACTGTAGAGACTTACGGCAAGGGACAAAAGAAATATGTATCAGCACATCTAAATGTGAGACACAGTTGACTTAAAACACAAACTCTGCTGTATGGCAGCTGGGCCTACATAACAGTTTGGGATTTGTTGGATTCTGGAACATGAGAGAAAAGCACATGAAGTTTAAAGTTTAAATTTTCATTAATTCTTACCACTTTATAGTTTTTTTATTTATCCAAGAACAATCCACCATTAACAATGTGTGCTAATTCTGACAGCAACCCTTCACTGTTGGAATGGGGAAATAAGCTTCAGTTGCCATCTCGTGATCCAATAAAAAATAAAATGCAGTCACAGGTGGCTGGAGTGGTGGCTTAGCAGTTACAGCACTTGCCTGGCATGTGCAAGTACACGGGTTCAAACCCCAGCACCACATACACACAACTAAGTGACAGAGCAATGGAGGCCATGTGAAACACTAAATAAAATTGATTCTGTCTCTCTCTCACACAGTCCTTCTCTCTTAAAAAAAAAAAAAACACACACACACAGGATGGGGTGTGGCTCAGGGGAAGAGAGCATTTGCCCAATATGGGCAAAGCCCTGGGTTCAAGACTTAGCACCAGGAAAAAAAAAATGCAGTCACAAATCAATACCAGTTACAATGCTGCTTAACCTTGAGGATCTGAGAGTTTATGATTTGAGCATTTCCATCCTAGAAACAACTCTGATTTTCTTCTTATATAAAGGGGACCCAAAATGCCAAAGTTCAGAAAAAGGCTGGCTGGATGCAGCAACAGGTGAGGTGACATGGATCCTGGAATGCGTCCCTCGGGTCAGCCCTCCTTACTCTGGCACCCCAATGGCCACATGGTTCCCCAGCCCAGAGCTATTTTTCGCGCTCCCAGTGGGCTGCATTTTTATTGTATTTTTAGGTGGTAAGAACCCAGGGCCTCCTGCATGCCAGGCAAGGTGGCATTGTATATTCAGCTAGCCCTGTGAAAAGTTCTAACCAGAAGAGCTCCTTTCGCTCTTCAGAGCCGGCTGCTGGGACGTTAGCATTTTAGTAGGACCCTGTAGCATCTCTGATGCTACAGGACAAAGCTGTAGCAAGGAAGCACTGTCATCGTTGGGGGTAGCTGGGGCCGGGGCCTTCACAACTCACATGCTTCAAGGGGAGGGCACCTACGGACTCACACCACCGGGCTGCCACTCAGCGGCAGGAAGGCCACGGCGTGTTCAGGATTTCACATGAGCCTGATTACTTTCAACACTGATTTCTTTGAACTGTCTCACTGGAAAACATTTAAAACAGTCACCTTCGGACATTTTCACTCTGATTGCTTAGATTTCAAGTTAAATGGCTCAAATACTTCCATCAGATACAATGGCCTTTCAAACCTTTTCAAATTTAACGGTGAACATACTTATTTTGGCAATTCAGTGAGAAAATACACAACCACGAAAATAGCCCTTTATACAGCTTCAAGTTTGATTTCCCAAATTTACATAAATTTCAAATAGAATACTGCATATATTTGCAACACAAAATATTTATCATGTAGGACACAAGCACAACGTGCTTTGGGATTCAGACTTCTCATTATAGAGGTCCTCATGCCACCAGCTGGAAACACTGCCTCTCGAAGGTTCAGTGGCAGTCAAGGCTCAGCACGTTTAAAAGCTGATCATATCTGCTGGAGCCTCATTATTTCCAGAAAGCATTTTAGAAATGGGGATTTATCACTTTCAATAACAAGCTGTTGAAAGCTTATGAAGGAGTGACTTGTGAATAAACTAGTATAACGAACGGCTGCCTCTGTCTCCTCCCTGCTTCCACCACCAGTCCCTCTCTGCCAGCTAGAGAAACTGGGGTGAGAGATGGCCCCCACGCCTCCCAGGCAGGCTGGTGTCAGACGCCCTCAGTGGTCCTGAGTCCATAAGCACAGGGAGAAGTCGCATGGAGATGGTCATGCAGGGGGTCTCCAGGTGGGGGATGGAAGTGCAGGGGGTCTCCGGGTGGGGAATGGAAGTGCAGGGGGGTCTCCGGGTGGGGGAAAAATGTGCAAGGGGTCTCCAGGTGGGGGACAGAGGCACAGGGGTTTCCAGGTGGGGGACAGGCATGCAAGGGGTCACCAGGTGGGAGACAGACACCCAAGGGGTCTCCAGGTGGGGGAAGATTCCTGAAATTCTACCTGTTAGAGGTTTCCACGCTCTGACATGTCCCTTCTCAGCACACAGACAACTGCTGTCTTATAACATTCGGATTTAATGTAAATTAATGCGTCATGCCTGCCTTCTGCCCAGGCCTTCCCTAGGATTAACTGCTGGGTAGATGGGGTAGGAGGCAGCCTCCCCAGCGGCTTCTGACCACTGTGAAGGTACGGATGCCCAGCAGAAGGAGAAACCAGATGTGCGAGAGAGAATGAAACGCCAGTGATGCACTATTCCGCATTCAAAGTCATGTTCAGAGATGCTCCTCCCTCCAGAGCCTCAGCTATAGGGACAGTGAAGCTTCCCAAGAAGCCACTTAGAAGCATCTCCATGAAGCCAACGCCCCAGGGCTCTCCAGACAAGCCACGCCCCGGGGCCTCAGCTGTATGCTTGGTCCCAGTTCCACAGCTCCCTTTCCTGCCCAACCTGGGAGCCTCGGGCTCCCTGCCCTCCCAGCTCAGGCACCTGGAGCTTCTGCACAAGCCACTGAGTCTCCCAACACGGCACCCAACACGAATGCCCTGGTAACTGCAGAGTGCATGCGAACACCAGGAGCAGGGCAGCACCAGTCCCAAGAGCCCAGGGCAGACCGCCACCCAGCTGCGGAGGCAGTGGCAGCGCCAGATGTGCGAGGTGCAGTGGTGCAGAAGATCAACAGCAGCAGCTGGCAGGAAACACCAGCTGCCATTCCGTCAGTGAAGAAGAAACGGCATAATCCTCAAGGCCAAGAAGCAAGGAAGCGAATACCATTTCAGGGACAAGCAGTGGACAAACAACATCGCAATGACTGGTCTGGTTAACTGAGTGCAGTGCATGTCCCTAAGCGCTTGCCCTTCACAGGATTAACATCAGCACAAAAGTGCCGCTGCCCAAGGTCCAGGGAAACATTGGCCAGGTGACGCATGACAGCAGAAACGGCACTCCAAAAGTAATAAATAGCTACCAAATGACAAATAAAATACAGCCTCCGAATTGCTCCCCAAGATTCATATCCACAACGTTAGGTTGTGACCCTTCTCTTGGGATTGACAACAACTGAAACTAGGCAGAGACTGAAGGGCACTGAGAGTATGTGTGGGCCAGTCCAGAACCTGGAAGAGGATATTTTATCTGTTCAATGAAAGGGGCACATGGGCAAGAGGCGTAGAGTGGCTGCCACGACGGCAGTTCACACGCAGGAAGCCCATCTGTTCCGATTTATACACTGAGCTGAACATTCCTAAAACAAGACTGTGATGGGAGTGTCCTTCACATGAACTCTCCCGATGTCAGATAGTCCTTAAAGTGCCCACCAGTCCAAAACACAGAAATGAATGATTTCCAGAGGTTCTTTATGTCCTTTCACACCTCTAGCACAAAGTGGGAACTCAAAGGTGTCTGTGAAATGAGCTGATAGTTAATTACAAGATGGGGTGGGGGTAAGGAGGCACAGCATTCAAGAAATACCACTCAGGAAGAAAGTTTAGTCTAAGCCAAAACAGAATAACTTCTTCATTTAGTCTTTTTGTATCTGATCACAAGCAGGAAAGGGACAGAGAAGAAAAAAATATTTTTGCCAACTTAAGAAAAGCAGCTTCCCTGAAAATTAAGTAAAACAAGTCAAGTTTATGAGAGTTTGTAAGGTATCAGGAACACTACCCTGTTACATCTACAAAATATGCTGGCATATAAACAAGGTCCTAGATAAAGATACAAGAGTTTTAGACACTTTAAAACATGAAATGCGTATTACGCAAGAGGGTAGCATACAAGATACAGTCTGTTTTAAATTCAGATAAGATAGACTCACAGACTATTCCACAGAGATCAGGCAGCAAGTGGTTAGATGGGTACACTCGTTGCTGCAGTCTTAGGCCAGAGCAGGGGACCTGACTTCTGGAGTCCCTGTGAACCAGCTCCAGCCACTCACCCCAGCAACCAAATGCAGAGAGTAATGGTGAAAGGCAGGAAAGAAAATCCACTCAGTGCAGCCACAAGGCAGGCAAGGGCTCAAATGTCCTCAGCCTGTCTTCAAGAACTGACACGGCTTCAGGCTTAAACACAGAAGGGTGGGGCAGCAGCGAGAGGTCTGCACAATTAGGCCCAACTGCAGTCCTGGCCCAACTGTGGCCTGGCTGTGGGAGGCTCCCACGGGGCTTCACGGCTTGAGGGGCAAACCAGTTCCAATCATGGGCTTACTGGTCCTGCTGGGGGTGGGCAGACACACCCAGGTCCCCCGTGGGGCAGCTCCTTCCACTTAGTGGGGGCAGCCTCATCATGGGGTGGTCTGCCTGCAAAGACTGCGCTATTCCTGGAAGGTGCCGAGCAATGACCGGAGCCTTCCAGGCACCACTCAGCCATCTGGAACAGGCAGTTACAAAAGCTGCCGGTTGCACATCCCTGCACATCCGGAAACTGCCTGAGTTTCTCTTATCTTAATGTCTTCAGTCTTGAAGGGGGACTTTGGCCGAACACCATAACCCATTAGCATGCCTACTGCAGAGCTGCGCTCGTCTGAGCGAGGTTATGGTAATAAAGGAGACAGATGCAAAACCAAGGCAGAGGTGCCAAGCTTCATCCTGCTTTTGTTAGAGGAGCTTCGGCCTTGAACCTAAAGAAGGAAGCAAAAGCACGCTTCTCCCCCACGGGAGCAGGTATTTCCCATTTACTAGAATCTCTGTTTTTTTTATTAGTTGAATATGGAGTTACAAATGAGGAGGAATCATTATCAAATAATCAAGAACAAGTGTGTATTCACAAAGTTCGCCAAGGCTGATGCCATGTCATGGTTCCCCCCCTTGGGATCCCTATGAATCCATGTTTCCCCCAAAAGAATCTCTGTATTAAATGGACTTCCCGTGGAGGACAGAGATCTCCTGAGAATCTCTCAATTTTGATAGTCAGAAAGCTTCTACGTTTACCACGTAGCACATTAAACTAAATACGATAGCCCTACAAAGAGATGTTAACGTCAGCCAAGTTTCACTTCCCACTCTTCCTCTGTAATCTTAATCAAGAGATTCTCTTCCTTTACTTCAGAAAACGGATAAAAAAGAAAACATGTTCCCAGACATAACTTCACACACAGAATGCAAGGCACTGAGTAAAAAAGTAGGCTTTAATTTTCTAAACAAGTCACTTCTTAGCATTTGCTGAACAATCCCAGTGTTTTCAGTTATATTTTAAAAGATAAAATGAACTAGGTTTATTGTAATTCTTTTGAGAAGTGGTAATTTCTCTATCACTTCACTGAGTCGATAAAGGGTATTCTGGGAAAAATCACAGAGAAGACTCTCATGTTTTGAGGGCTGAGGGCACAGTGCTTGCCTAGCATGCTCCAGGCTCTGGCTCGATGCTCAGCACCCTTCAACCAAAACAGAGAGAGAAGAAAACCCAAAGTCAAAACCAAAAACCAAAGCCAACGACAAAACACTCACATTTACACTTCTGGACTAAACCGAAGGCTCAGAGCTTAAAGTGAATTAGAAGTAGATTTAAAGCAGTTCTTGAAAATATCTCAAATTATCTTCTGTGGCCGGGCATAGTGGTGTTTGTCATTCTGGCAACTGGGGAGGCTGAGGCAGAAGGATAACAAGTTAAAGGCCAGCCTCAGAAACTGAGCATGGCCTCAAAACAAAATGCAAAGGCCCAGGGCTATCACTCGGAGGCTGAGTACTGTCTACATCTAATCCCCACTATTGAAGAAAAGAGAAAAGAACTGGGCAAGACATTTCAACAGCCATTTTATCAGAAAAGATGTACAACTGGCTACTAAACAAAAGCATGTCCAACCTCCTCAGCTAAGCCCAAAGCAAATTCGCCCCTGTCAACGGCTCTACCAAAAAGACAGCAACAAGTGCTGGCATGCATGGGGAGAACCTGGAACTCTACGTGGGAATGTAAGTGGCAATGCCACCCTGGAAAACACTTTGATGGTTTCTTTTCAACAAAACTGTCCTACACGTGGTGGTTCCTCTCCTGGGACTCATCTGAGAGAAATGAAAACGTATTTGCACAGGAATGCTTCCAGGACTCCTGTTCATAACAGCCCCAGACTGGGACTGATCCAAACGTCCATCACCTGGGGAACGGATCAACAAACGCAGCACACACCCCACAGAGGACACCAGTCATCGAAGGGAATGAAGTGCCGACACGGCCACCACACTGACCGCCTCAAAAGCACAGGAAGAGGCCAAGTAGTGGCCGTGCATGGCACACGATCCCACTTTTATGAAGCGTCCAGCAAAAGAGATCTATAGACAGAAAGCCGACCACGGCTGCTTGGGGCTGGGAACGGGGTTGACTGTCACAGAGCAGAAGGGATCTGGGGTGATGGAAATGTTCTAAAACTGGACTGTGGTGATCATCGCACAACTTCGAAAATTACTAAAAATCCTGCACTGTACACTTAAAATGACCAAATATTACAGCATGCAAAGTATACCAAAACTCTGAATAAAAGCTTTGTGTGACCATGCAGCTACGCCTACCGTGGAACTTCTGGCACGTTCAGCAATCAGAGAAACAGCACGCTACGGTGACTGCTTCAGCCCAGCGCCGCACACAGCGCAGATTCCGAAGCCAGGCAGCAGCGCTCGCTCCCGCACCCCTAGGCTAGGCGATTTGAGAGAATGACTCGGTAACACTGAGGACTCACCGCAGGTCCTGCTGGGGTCCAGCACCTCACCAAGTGAGCAGCGGAGGCAGGAAGGCCACCCTCACTCTCCCCGCCCTTCTCTCAGCTCTTGCACCCACAGACCTTTGCTGCAGAGTGCCCTCCCCGAACCCAGAGCAAAGGCACAACTTCTCCCTGAAGACACGGGACACCAAGCAGAATCGTGGGGGTGGGGTGCATGGGTGAGGCCCTGGGCTTGAGACTCAGCTCTACACCGTTGGATCGTGCCCACGCTGTCCCAGCGGTTCACGACTCCTCAAGTGTCACGTAAGACACAGGCTGCCCCGATCCTCGGGGTCTGCGTTTCTGCAGAATTCCAGGTCATGTAAAACCTGCAGGAAGTAAGCGTGTGTGCTTTTCTCTTGTTGATCTGTCTTGGTCACAGGGGTCTCCGACCTGCAACAGAAGGACACCCTGCCCGTGTCCTCCCCCTCAGCCTCTGAGGTCTGGCTCCCGCCCCGTCCTACAGCCTCACCACACACCGGCCACGAAGGCCTTCCTTCAGCTGCTCAGACCCTCTGAACACCTTCCTTCCGCCCAGAAACCTCCCCCACCTTCTCTCCTTCTTGTTCTCTGATCTGACTTAACGGTCACTCCCTCAGGTGACCCTTTCACCAACCTAAATTCTGCTTCTGCGATCGGATGGTCCCTTTGATGGCGGTTTGGTGGAGGTCAGGTTCACGTCCCCCGAGTCGAAGAATGAAACAAGGGACACAGAGCTGGCACAGCAGACGGATTTAAGAAAATGACAGAGTATGGGAGCAGAGCAGGCTCCCCCAGAGTGGGAGAAGGGGACAGAGCCCAAGAGGGGTGGGACTTGCCCTCTCCATCTTTCCTGACCCCTGCTCTCCCTCCCCAGGCCTAGGGAGATGGGCGGGGAATTTCTGGCTTGATCCAGTCTTGGCTGTGCCAGGAGCATGTTTACCAGCAGTGCTGCTGCCTGTTACCAGAGGGTGTGCGCATTCAGACCCTCCCTGCCACCCTCCTCACTGGAATTGGGGACAGCAAGGTGATCTGCACCTTCGTGCATAAGGAGCAGCAGACGCTCCTGTTCTCTTAAAATGACCCAAAATTCCAGCTATACTGCCTGCCCGCCCGTCTCACCCTCACCTGACTGACCCCCCCTCTCTGGGTCAGTGCATGGGTGTGGGCGCACACACGAGTACACACAAAGCATCCCTTAGGTAAGCAGACCTCCTCCTACCAGAGCCCCTAGAGTCAAGTGGGCCACCAATCATGAACTCTGTTGCTAACGCTATCTTCTCAACAGTCCGAAGGCCTCCTGGAGGCCTCTTTCTGTCCCAAGTGCAAGTGCACCGACTTCCAGCACCTGCCCTGGGACCTTGCCTCTCTTCCTGCGAGGCTGCCGGCTTCTTGAGGCAGGAAGCCTCTTCGAGTCCTCAATGCTGAACAAGGAAACATGCCCAAATCCTTAATCAGCAAACACTGATTTAGACAGAAATTCAGTTGTTAAGAGCCTAATTTTTTTTTGAGCAACCTTTAAAGTATCAGTAAGTAAATGGTCTAGTGTTCAACATTTCAAGTAAATTTTAGTCCAAAACGCAAATGTGAATTGCCTCCTTTAAATCCAAAGAACTTGCTTCACCTTCCATAAGGTACATTTACAATATAAGTAAATCCAAGCTATTATTATTATTATTATTATATCACTCTACTACTGAGTTACATTCCCAGGCCTTTTTTTTTTTTTTTTGAGCCAGAGTCTTGCTAGGTTGGTAGGGCTGGCCTCGAATGTGACATCCTCCTGCCTCAGCCTCTCAAGTAACTAGGATTACAGGTGTGTGCCACCAAGCCTTCCTTTGTTGTTTTTCTTTTTTTGAGACACGGTCTATATTTCTTTGTCTATTTATTTGTTTTTGGTACCAGGGATTGAACCCAGTGGCCCTTAAGTACTGAACCATATCTCCAGTCCTTTTCAAAATTTTGAGACAGGTTTATTGCTAAGTTGCTTAGGTCCTTGCTAAATTGTTGACTTGAACTTGCAGTCCTCCTGCCTCAGCCTCCCGAGTTGCTGGGATTAAAGGTGCGTGCCACCATGTCTTGCCCAAGCAATTAATTTTTTACTTAAAAAATCTGAAAATTCAAAGCTACTCCGGACACTGCTGAGGCAGGAGGGTCACAAGTTTGAGGAAGCCTGGACAACTTAGTGAATTCTGTCTCAAAATAAAAAAACAAAAAAATAAGGATTGTTGATGTAGTTCAGTGGTAAAGCACCCCTGGGTTCAAACCCCAGCACAACGGGGAGAAAAGGGGATGGGGATTATAGTTAGTTGTAGCACACAGAGTGCTTGCCTGGCATTTGTGAAGTCCTGGGTTCAACGTCCAGTATAATTTTTTTTAATTCTGAAAAGGAAACACATGTAGCTGACGGTGACTCTGAAAATCACACCTCAGAGCACTGTGCCCGGCATGCTGAGTTGTTCCTTTTCCAGTACTAAAGATTGAACCCAGGGTTGCTCTACTCCTGAACAACATCCCCAGCCCTATTGATCGATTGATTGGGGGTGGCAGTGAGAGAATCAACGTGAGTTTTTCGTCTAGCACTCAGTTGAACACGTGGTGCTGCACGTGCCAGGTAAGTGCTCCAAACTGCGAAGCCACCATTCCAGCCCCTTCTTATTTTTTTATTAGCTCAACACAGAGGTGCATATTGGAGGGAACTGTTGCACAGTCATGCACACACGGATGCTGACACAGTGACATAGTAAGTTGAGGTCAATCGTAGACCAGGACCCACCCCTTTTCATCTACTGCCCGAGCTCGTGTCCCCTCTGTAGTTCCACCATACTGCAGCTTGAAATGAACATATCCACGGATAATACCTGCTGACATTTCTGAGGTCCTCTGCCTGTCTGTATAGCTAGGCTTCTAATGGGAGTTGAATATTGATAACCCTCCTTTATCCCACCTTCCCCTCCCTGCCTCTCTCCCTTCTCCCACCTTCCTAGGTATGATTCACCCTGCACATGGGAGTTTATTCCTTAAGCTCAGCTGACCATCATCCTGCCATAGGTTTTACTCTAGCTTCCATGTATGAGAGAAACATTTGGTCCTAAGACTCTGAGTTTGGGATGCCTCTCTCAGCATAATTTTTTCCATTTCCATTCATCCAGCGAGGGGCATTTAAGTTGGTTCATAGTTTAGCTATTATAAAC
Source organism: Aplodontia rufa (assembly GCA_004027875.1). NCBI lineage: Eukaryota > Metazoa > Chordata > Mammalia > Rodentia > Aplodontiidae > Aplodontia > Aplodontia rufa. Next base: position 32,014 of record PVKS010019669.1, read on the forward strand.
TGAGCTGTTGTGAACACTGATGTCGCCGTGCCTCTGCAGTGTACCGATTCTAGCTCTTTTGGGAAAAAACCCAGGAGTGAGATAACTGGGTCATAAGGTGGTTCCAAGCCTAGTTTTTTTTGAGGAGTCTCCACCCTGCTTTCCAGGGTGGCTGTACCAGTTTGCACTCCCACCAGCAGTGTGATAGTGTTCCTTTCTCCCCACAGCCCCTCCAGCATCTGTTATTGTTCGTATTCATTTCTGCCACTCCGACTGGAGTGGGGTGGAATCTCAGTGAGTTTTGATTTGCATTTCTCTGATTGTTAGTGATGTAGAATACTTTCTCATGTATTTATTGGCTTTCTGATCTTCCTCTGTTGAGAAGTTTCTGTTTAGTTCCCTAGCCCATTTATTGATCAGAATATTTGTGGTTTTGGTGTTGAGTTCTTTGTGTATTCTGGAAATTGGTCTCCTGTCAGAGGCGTAGCATGCAATGACACTCTCCCATTCTCCGGGTTCTCTCTTGATGCTCTTGACTAAATCTTCAGCTGCGCAGAAGCTTTTCAGTTTAATGGCATCCCACTCATTGATTCTCGGCTTTACTGCTTGAGCTATGGGAGTCTTCAACAAGACAAGACTCCCATAGCTCAAGAATTAAAGGCCCAGTCCTTTTTATTTCAAAACAGTCTCACTAGATTGTTGAGGCTGGCCTTGAACTTTTGATCCTCCTGCCTCAGCCTCCCAAGTTCCTGGGATTAGTCATGGGCCACCAGTGTGAGGAGCACTTTACACAAGTCTCCCTTACAAACACTCCCATCTCTCAACCCCCTTCTGCTCCTGAAGCACAGAAAGGGACATTCTTTGGCACCCCTTTATCTGGTAAATGGGTTCCTTCAGGAGCACAATGCCATGCTGATCAGGGAGGGCAGTCACCTGAGAGCCTTTACCCAGGGAGCATGATGGCCTTTGCTCATGGCACAGCTCCGCACGACCTCCCTGGAACTTGTCCAGCCTTCTCCAAGGCCCAGGGGAATGCTGCTCCAGACACTGGCTCTCCTCTGAAATTGCCTGCAACCTTCCTCCCCTCTCCCTAGCCCCATGAGGGGCACTCACCCTCCAACCATCTGGCCCTTGAGTTTCAGACTTGGTGTGAGCTCCCTGGACTGGCACGTTATTAAACGCACATGCCTCTCCCCCGTTAATCTGCCCAGTGTTAGTTTATTTTACAGACGCAAATTATTAAATCTTCAGTGGGTAGAAAGTTCCTTTCACTCCTAAACCATATTTTTTCTGTATTTTTGTCCAAATATATTTTAGCATTGTGATCTACTCTGGCCTAGAGGTTGATAAATCAATTCATGAATTGCTAACACTGTTTACTTGTTTCGGTATCAGGGATTGAACTCAGGGGCACTTAACCACTGAGCCACATCCCCAGCCCTTTTTACTTTTTATTTTGAGACAGGGTCTTGCTAAGTTTCTGAGGCTGGCTTTGAACTCACGATCCTCCTGCCTCAGTCTCTGGAGTCACGGGTGTGTGCCACCATACCCAGTTAATACTAATCTTTTAAATAAACTTAGAATTGAAGCCAAAAATAACCACCGTCCTGCATCCCCTGGGCCCCCGCTCCCAACATCCTGCCAAAGACACACCCACGAAAGTGAACTTCATATTTTCAAATTGAGAGTTAGAGGTTTAGGGTTTAAATAATTTTCCTGCAAAAACAGTTCTATTCAGTAATATACTTTGGTGCATAAAATGTTTTGTCTGGGCACTTTCATTTTTTTTGATGTGTTATTTTATAAATCGTTAACCAAAGTATCCCTTTCTCTTCAGCTACTTCAGTTTCATGCCCTAATTATAAAACAGGTGTACTGCTGGGTCAGGTGGCGCATGCCAGTGAACCAAGAGGCTGTGACAGGAGGATTGCAAGTTCAAGGCCAGCCTCAGCGATTTAGTGAGGTCCTAAGCAATTCAGTGAGACCCAGTTAAAAAAATAAAAAGGGTTGGGATGTGGTTTGGTGCTATCAGTGATAAAGCACCCCTGGGCTCAAACCTTTGTACAAAAAACAGAACAAAAACCTCAAAAACACAAAGAAAGAAAAGAGATTGTGAGGTGTGTGTTCCTATGTTCTCTTTTCTGTCAAAGTTTGTAATAGAGCGATAAGACACCTACTGGAACAAGTTGAAGCCATCTTAAGCCAGGGAGCCATGAGGCTAGGAGGCAGCCATGTTTAAAACTCCCCAACCTGGTCTCCTTACACCTGTAAGCACCACCCACTTCCTGTACCGGCCTAACCCTTTTTGGTGCCTGCCCTATCTTATATTAGCCAATAGGAGTGAAAGGAGGATTCCATCAGGCTGGGGATAAATAACCCTGGATTTCCATGGTGCTTCAGAATTCCCTCTGGAAGCCCACCCTCCCATGGGCCTGAAGTCTCACTTGCCTGCCCACCTCCAACCATGTGTTTGTTTTATCAAGCACCTGGTATTTCTAACAAGGTGTACAAGAAAAAAGGCACTTTCAGATTTTATGTCACAAGGCCGAAGTAATGCAGGTACTGAAAGTAATACCACAAAACTCTCAAAGGAATTACCATGGCAGCTCAACTCTCCCTCTGCTCGTATTTGAGGCTCTTTCTCCCTTCCTGCAAATGCCCAAAGGGTTTCATAGCTGGGAAAGTCTTATTTTTCTTTTTCTGCAGTATTGGGGCTCGAACCCAGGCCCTGCGCACACTAGGCAAGCACTCCACCATGAAGCCAGACCCGCACTGCTTTTTGCTTTGAGACAGGGTCATCCCGGCCTAGAAACTGCCTCCTCCTGTGTCAGCCTCCCAAACAGCTGGGAGGACAGGCACGCACTACCACGCACACGCAGCCTTACTCACCGAACCATTCTGTTTCCATCTTGTATCCTCAACCACAGAACACTTAACACAGCACTGCAGTTACGAAGAAACTGTACTGGGGTGTTATGGTTTGAATGTGAGGTGACCCCCAAAAGCTCACATGTGACATTTCGGGACGGCAGGGGTGAAGTGACTGGGTTATAAAAGCCTTGACCCAATCAGTGAGTTAATCTGGAAAGTAGGCTGGTGGGGTGCGGCTGGAGGGGGTCACCGGGGGTGTGCCCTGCGGGTACCGTCTGCATCTGGCATGGAGTTCGCTCTCTGCTTACGGGACCCGGCCTGCCGCCGCGATGTTCAGCCTCACCTGGAGCCCCAGGGAACAGCGCCGGCCATCCTTGGATTAAGACCTCTGAAACCACGGGCCCTAAAATAAACTTTTCCTCCCGAAACTGTTGGCAGGTTGTTTAGCTGCAGCAGCAAAAAAGCTGACTAAAACAAGTGCAAACAGATTAAGCAGAAACGTATCAATTGAAAGGTTACTCACATTTATCTGCAGTAACAGAGGTTCTCGAAAGGCAGTTTCTTTTTCGGTGAGGGTTGTGGTGCTGGGGATTTGAACTGAACCTAGGGTGCTTTCACACTGAGCTACGTACCCGGTGTTTTCCTTTTTTATTTTGAGAGGGGCCTTGCTAAGTTGCTGAGGCTGGCCTTGAACTTGGAATCCCTAGCTCCTGAGGTTATAGGCATGCACCACTGCACCTGGCTGCAAAACACTTTTTTTTTTTTTTTTTTTTTATGTAGAAAGAGGCATCTGATATACAACTTTACACTTTGAAGCTGTGTACAGCTCTTCTATTATACAAGCACAAATATCGGTTTAGTTACACTTCACGGTGTGACAAGTTAACATAAAATAGCAATTGGGAACACTCCTGGAATTTCCGTGACATACAACGTATTTTTAAAAAAATAAACCAGAAACATAGTTCTGCCATTAGCCTAACTTTGCTGCTCAAGAAAACAAAAGAAGGTTAACAGAGAGGAACCCGGAAAAGAGCGTGCTGTTTGGCACCTGGTGTAAGAACAATGCCCCATTTTTGTACCTGTCTCTCTTCCTTCCTGGACCAGCACAAAAAACTCTACTTTCCAAACAAGGGAGCTCACTTGTCAGATGAAAAGTGAAATTCCTACCTCTTCCAGAAGATCCATAGACTTGCCGACTGTTTACAGAGTGAACACTTCACTTTCTAAAATCATCATTCTGTCCCTTCTGGGCATGCTTCAGATGAGCCAACCATGCAGCTTTATGTAGATTTTCACTTACAGGGAATGCAAGTTTACGATAAATAAAATATGAAAGTGAACTAACGCAGTTTGTTAACTGAATACTGTGTAATATGAACTTAAGGAATAATTCACAATCTTACTCTTAGTAACTAGAAATAGCAAGCCAGGCATTACAGAAATACATGGTTGAATTTCTTTCAGTCACTAATCCGACAGACCTAACCGCACAATGTCTTGCTGTCTTAAGGGTACGAAGGAACTGTGATAACTGTCAGGTCCTTTCAGGAACAGTCATGGTACTGCGGTTCTGTGCACAGCAACGGCTGTGCCATGGAATACGCTTTTAAAACAATGAGTAATGGGCTGGAGCGGTGGCACAGCAGTTATGACGCTTGCCTGGCATGCACAAGGATCCGGGTTCAAACCCCAGCACCACGTACACAACTACGCGTTGGAGAAACGAAAACCAGACGAAAAATCAAAATAAACTTGATTCTTTTTGTCTCTTCTCTTTAAAATAATGAGCGAGGGAGGGCACAGGCAAGGGTGCAGAGGCCACTCAACTGGCCACGTGCTACACACGGTACACAGGGGTGACGGGCACAAAGACGTCCATCATACCACTCACCCTATTTCTGTGCATATTCGAAAACATTGATCAAGGGAAAGGTTTCAGCAGTCACAGTCAACGCTATTCAAACAACTATCAATCTAGATTAAAAGACAAGAAATACATCACCTGTCACATTAAACCCATGCTAACCTCTTCAGACTCGAAATCACTGATCCACGAAGAATTTACCCTCCTTTTCTCTGTTTCATTATAACCATTTGCTCTGGGGTTTCCAACGCAAGGTGGGTTTTTTTTTTTTTTTTAATATGTGTATACTCTGAGTCAATTGCACAGAATTTTGGAGGATGGTGGCATGTGACAGCAAGGATGCCCAGAGGCTTTCCTCTCGGGCCCACCTCTGGGACACCTCTACTGCACCTCGGGAGCAGGTGTGGCAGCCCACAGCCCATCATGGCTCTGCAGCTGGGACCGCCGCCCCAGGGCACTGCAGACTTCCTGGGGTGTAGACAGCGGGTTCTTCCGCGTCTTTCCTTAAATCCTGTGCTTAGATGCAGGAGCCACAAAGTAAACATTTGAGGCATGAGGATAAGTCTATGAAGTCTCCAGACGAGTATTTCATCCTAAAACTCTAAATGCTTGGAGATTTTTCAGCTTCAAGATGAATTTCAAAATCTTTTCTCCAAAATTAGATTAATCGTACTTATATGCATGTTTGTTAGCTGCTTCTGAAACCATGCTTGAGTTCTAAAAGTGATCACTTATGATAAAAATAGCAACTTAGTATTTGCACATGAACAATTACCCTAATGCATGGAGCTTTACTACCATTTTCATTAGAGAAAAAGCCCATAGCTAATCAAAAAATGGAGTCAGGATTCCTACCAGTGAGAATTAGTAATAAGCAAGAATTCACAATCACAAAGACCTTAAAATTTGTTCCCATTTACAGCTGGCACTGTTATTTCTTATTTATTCTCACAAGTCACACGAGTTAGTGCTGGGACTCAAAATGATGATCCAAAATATGTCCCTGTGCACCTTGAGTCCTGGGGAGCAGCAAACATGGAGGGGTTTCCCCAAAAGGAATTCCCACACCACTTGACACCCGGATCCACTCAGGAGGAGCACAGGGGCCCTCGCTCCTCCTGCTGAATTCATTAACCAAGGAAGAGCAGAAGACTATGCAGAGGAAGACTCTGGAAGTCGGCCTCAGCAAACTGCTCCAGCACACTGTGCTTGGCTTCATGCATTTGCCCTAAAAACCCCTGACTGCATCCTCCACACCTCTCCCCTGCGAAGAGGCCATCTACGCCTCAGCCATCTGGCTCTTCTTGGAGCTGCA
>PVKS010019670.1:0-38018 GCA_004027875.1 Aplodontia rufa
TGGAGAAATGAAAGCCAGATGGAAAAATTAATAGAATTGACTCTCTTAAAAAAAAAACATGAAGTGGGTCATGAAAAGATGAGTAAATCTTGTTGTTTATCAAGGGAACCCTCACTCATTCCATCCTTGCACCCACAACTTGCTTCTGTCTTTGTGTTCTCTGTGTCTGTCTAGGCGTACACACGCTCATTCATTCCAGCAGTAACAGAGCTGCTCTGTACCCCGCAGACAGGAGCCTCATTCCGCCGCATTCTGATGGAAACCGTGCGGAGCAGCCATGCTCTTAATCATGGAGACAATGCTCTCCACCTTTATCTTTGCACTGCTGAAAGGCCAGGTGAAGCACTCCTCTACAGCAAATCAAATGGAAAGGTTCCTGCCAGGGGTTGGCAGATCCGCAGAGGGGGGACAGCGCTGTGTTCTGGAGGCTCAGCGATGCTGAGCTGAGGCTCTGGATGCTCAGAGTTTCTCGAAGGGAAGTGGGTGGAGAAGCGTCTGAGAGGTCACAGCAGCTGCCCTACACAGGAAGCGAAGGCTCTCCCCACTGGCAGCTTCTCTACCCCTTGGGTAACTTCTTAGAAATGATAGCTTGACAGATATTCAAAGGGACATATTGCAGACACTAGAGGAAATCCCCAAGGCTCTCACCTTTATTCCTGCCTAGAGGAACAGAAACATACTCCTGCTGAGCTGGTCAGCGTCCTTGCTCTTGACAGTGGTAAACGGAAGTTGCAGCTCCCATCTGTGCTCCCAGAGGTGTAATGGAAGGAAGTATCTTCCGAGTGTTCACGATGAGCCCAGGGTGCCAGGTGCATCCTAGTGTTGTGATATCTAGTCCTCAATCATCAGAAGGGAGTGGCCATAAAGCTAAATCAACAGCTACCTTCTTTGGGCCCCTGCAAACATGGTAACCTATGTTCTTTCTCCAGATCTTACATGTTGCTACAAATCTTATCTATCCCTGAGGCACTCACTATATTGTAGAATGAAATCATATAAAGTAATAATAATGTAATGTGCTAGTCAGGACAGTCATCAAATGGTATTTGCTGAAGACTAGACTAACAGCTCCGGCTTCTCCACCACCCCAGAACATATATGGAGGTGAGGAGAAATGCTACAAGCTGAGGGTGGGCAGGTGGACAGAAAGCTGATTTATGCAGAGTGGTAATCAATCACATTGCACCTGATGTGGTTCAATCGGATTTTTATAGACAGGAATTGTTTACATCATTATCAATACTTTAGGGGTACTAACTGCCAAGCAGAGGTATGTGGGCACTATTCTGCCTATCAGTAGTATGCATTTTTTTTAAGGAGAGAGGGACAGTGAGAGAGACAGAGAAAGAAACAACTTTATTTAGTTTTTCACATGGTCTTCATTGGTCCAACACTTAGTTGTGTACATGGTGCTGGGGTTTGAAACTGCTGAGCCACCGCTCCAGCCCAGTGGTATGCATTATTAATAGAATGTGTAAGACACACCTGTTATACATTCAGCTTCCCAGGCCATGCTCCTCAAGGGTCTGACATAGTAGGTTTGGGGTGAAGCCCACAATCTGCAATTGTATAAAAATCAGCCTAGGTGATTCCGATGTTCTTTGAGAAACATTGGTGGACTAGTAGAGAGCGACTGAAGGCTTTTAGTGGGTAGAAACCCTCAGGTGCCTAGAGCAGGGCAGAGGAAACTCCACTGGCAGGGAGAGAAGATGGAGGGTCTTAAATGACTGCAAACCTGCAATGTTCGCAGTGAGGGCTAACATCAGAGTGCTTGGGATGGGCCAGGGGTGCACTACGCACGTGGCATCTCCTGATGGGATGCCTGCACTCTTCAGTGCTAGTGGACGAGGAGAAGGGCCTGGATCATGCTCCTTGCTGCTCCTAGGAGTGTGCCTCCAGGCTCTGAATAGAGAGGAGGCTTCCCGGCAGAGTGAGGCCTGGACTTTGGAACTTCCTGAATACTACTCAGGCCTAATAGTATAATGGAGATCTGAACAATAAAAAATGGGGACTAGACCCTGGACAGTGAGAAAGTTGGTCTATTAGCATGTGTTAAATCCAGATAAGATGTAATGTTATACAACCTAATACTTTTTTAGAGATATTGTGGGAAGGGGAAGGACGGGATAAGGGAGGGTAATTGGGGGGCACTCCTGGGGGTAATTGCAATATCCATAATATATACACATTTTATATTTATTTTGTTAAAAACTTGTATGGTTGTTCAAAAAAAAAAATGCTCCAAGTTCCTCAACTCATGAAGCCTCTCATCATTCGGACAGAGTAGAGTACCTGAAATACAATGAGTATAACTATTTTCAGTCATCTGTGAAATGAGATTTTTTGAAAGATTCAGTAAGTTGAGGTACCACCCTTGAACAGGGCAGAATGAGCACTCACCAGGAAATGCGTGGTGTTTCCAAAGGAAAGGCAAAGGGAGGAATAGCAAGGGTGGGCCAAAGACTTTAAGTAGATCCCCTCCAATCATATATTGCAATTGGAGAGAATTAAATTATTTTAACTGCATAAGCACTCACAGGGCCTTATTGTTTGAAAATGAATTGCCTCCTAATTGTTAGTGTGCAAATGTGAAAAGCTGAACTTAAGCTGCTTTAATACAACATCCATTTTCAGAAGCTGTAGTAGGTTCTGCAGGTCGATTTGATAAGCCATAAAGAACAAATGCTGATTCGCTTTTTCTGTGCTACTAGGAGATAGAAGGAAATGAATAAGTCAGACCAGTAATTTAATTTTAGGCAAGAGTCAATTCCTTCCTCTCCACATAACACAGTGGTTGACTTGAGTCTCACTGTTGATGTTCGCCGTTTTTCTGACCCTCGATGCAAAGTTTGTATCTGTTAAATTGAAGAGTGGTTGTCTAACAGGACTGGGCAGGAGCTGTCCTGAGCCAGGATTCCCAAGGCCTAGGTTCGGGTTTTCTCCTAACTGTGAAGGCTGTGGATGACCTTCAGCATGACACCTAAGGTCTATGCAGAACTGAGGGCTTGTCATTTCCAAGATGAAGTTGATAATTCCCTCTTTATCTGGGGCCCACACTGAGAACAAGATTACACAACTGAAGTTATTTGAGAGCCTTCTGGAAAGATGTCTTATAAATATTATAATTAACTTTATCATTGAGGATTGCTTTGGTACAGATGTTCTAAATATAAATATAGCTGAGCAAGAACTCAGTTTTCCCTGAAGCAAAATTAAAATTTGAAAACACAAGTTTTTGGAAGCTTGTTTTGCAATATATGATTCTAGAGGTTTTGCAACACATTCATAATTTTTTCTATGAAGATTATTAACAAAATTTTATTTTATTTATTTAGTTCTAGGAATGAATAGAACCTCAATAATAGGCTCCAATGGGAGGTTTCTATAATGTTTTCATCTAATGATTTTCATGACAATTTTTTATAATGTTAATCCATACAAAAGTTCACACTGTGTGTTAGTTATGTCAATTGATTAAAAGAAAATAGTTGTATTTAGAAATATACACAATACTGTTCATTTCTGATTAGTTTAGAGGATATATATATCATAGCAGATGTTATTGGACCTACTTTGAAGATTGGATAAGACATCAGTTTGCTTTGCCACATAATAGCTGGTTAATCTGAGCAATTCAGTTGTTCTCAGTTTAGTTCTTCATCTACAAGACAAGAACAATATCTCGTAAAAATCAGTTAAAATTAGGGATGGAGAAAGGGCCTAGCAGTAGAATGCTTGCCTGGCATGTGTGAGGACCCGAGTTCAATCCCCAGCACCGCATTCACAACTAAATGGAGGAAAAATAAAAACCAGGTGGAAAAAAAAAAAGTTAACTTTCTCTCTTAAAAAAAAAAAAAACAAACAATTATGGGGTTGGGGATTTAGCTCAGTGGCAGAGCGCTTGCCTAGCATGCGCAAGGCCCTGAGTTCGGTCCTCTGCCAAAAAAATAAAAAAACAAAAAAAAAACCCCAATTACAATTAAGTACGGAATGATCTTTGTACTCTATATAAAGACCACACATCTAAGGGATTAATAAGGCCAGTTTGATGTTTTTTAAGCATCGAATGAGTAATAAGATGGACCTTGTTCTGTTCATATGGAAACTATAAAGACTGCACATTTGAGCCACACCTATATTCCCAGCAACTCTGGGAGGTGGAGGCAGGAGGATTGCAAGTTCCAGACCAGCCTCAGCAATTTAGCAAGATCCTCAGTAACTTAGCAAGACTCTGACTCAAAATTAAAAAAAGAAAGAAAAGGACTGGGAATGTAGCTCAATGGTAAAGTACCTCTGGGTTCAATACCTAGTACCTAAAAAATTAATAAAATACACATTTGAAACATTTGAGGAAAATGATCTGGTCATCCAGAGCAGTCCATAGGCACTGTCCTCCTGGGGTGTGCTGGAAACATCTGTACTAGCTCATGAGGGCCAACTGCTAAATCTTCAAGAATCTTGTGAGCTGTTTAAAATAGCCATTAGTTAAAGTTAAAGTATGTAAACAAAAAATAGCATACAGGATAAGACGTATCAATCTTCCACACGCTTCTCCTCCTAATTATTGTATATTCGGTGCCTGGAGATTACTCTCTTATGTGGCAGCACTGGATAATGACATGCATCCCTTCTCAACTCCACATAGCCTGCCATGAGTTACTAGCTTGAAGCTGGCCATAGTGGCAGTGTGAGTATCTTTACCACGGAGGTGGGCCAAAGCAACGAATCTAGGCTTTCCTCTTCCCCTGCTGGAGAAGAAGCCAGGTTCTGGCTCTAGACTCAGAAACCTGGGCTTGCCAGCATGCTGAAAACAGAGCTCATTTTCTAGGCTTCATATCACCCAAGCGAAGCCTGATACACATACAATCAGAATATCACCTGATTAATTTGCAGTGAGCTTTGCCCAGAGCTTCCCCCAAGGGAAAGCAAAAGGAGTTAATTATGCATTTTGAATGTTTAATGACATTAGGCTAAGGTGACACAAATATGCACTTCCACAAGGGAGACACCAACTGCCTTAAGGAGGGCACAGGCAGGTCCTTGGGCTATACTCTCGTCACCCTGGCTTGGTCACTATCCATCTTGCTCTGAGGCTCCACCCTTTGTGGCTTCAATTAAATCAACAACATTCTGCCCTTGTCACCTACTAACAGTTTCACCTATTCTTGACTTGTGGCAATGCCTCCAGCTGGGTTATAGTCGAGGTCTGGAAGCTGTTCCTTATCTTCAAGGCAGTGTTTTTCCAGGAGAAGTTTATGGACCATAAGAATCAGGATCAGTGGGGCTGGAGCGGTAGCTCAGTGGATTCGGCGCTTGCCTGGCAAGCACGAGGACCCGGGTTCAAACCCCAGCACCACGTACACAACTAAGTGTTGGAGCAACTAAGGTCATGTGAAAAACTAAATAAAGTTGTTTCTCTCTTTCTCTGTCTCTCTCACTGTCCCTCTCTCTTAAAAAAAAAAAAGAATCAGGATCAGTGGGTTGTTTCTTCAAAATACAGGTGCGCAGGCCTTCTTCTAAGCACCTAGCAAATCAGACTCTGCCAGTGGACCTGGGAATCCACACGAGTTACTGTGCAATTTCTGTCCACACTGCAGTGTGAGAACCACTGCTTGGAGGTTTCTTGGCCCATCTCCATTGGATACAAAAATACAGTGACTTCTGGGTTTAACTTCCAAGGCACTTGCATTTTCAAATTTCTTATAAGTACCACGCGCTAACCGATCGCGCTAACCGATCGCGCTATTGGAGCTCCGTATTTTTAAATTTCTGAGAGCACTGCATTGTACCATTCCCACATTAATCATGAAGGGTCCTATGGACTGAATTTGTGATCCTCCAAATTCACTTGTTGAAACATTAACCTCCCAGGTGCTAGCTTAGGAGGTGGAGGCGTTGGGAGACAACTAGGTCATGAAAGTGAAGCCCTTGCGATTAGTTCCCTTACAAAGGGACCTCGAGAGCTCTTTGGCTCTCTTTTCCACCACGTGAGGAGGGAAGGAGAAGTCAGCAGTCTGCGATCTGGAAGAGTGCTTTTACCAAATCCAACCATGCTGTAGTCGGATCTCAGTTTTTCAGCCTATAGGAGTACACATTCACACCAATTTAGAAAAACTAAATTCTAACCCTGACTTCAGCAGCCACCTTTCCAATCTCTTTCATGAAGGCACCACCCCTACTCCTGGTGACAGAAATAGGCAACAGATATGGATTTGCTTTATGTGCAGTCTCAGTGCACATAGATTGAAGAGCACAGGTTTGCTGTCCTCTCCAGGGAGCAAATTGTCGCAAGTAGCATTGGCCCATTCTAGCTCAGGGGGTGTCTCCCAGGAGTGAGTTATTCAACTCCAGGGAACATTGTCAGTGCTGGAGACATTTTTGCTTGTTACAACTGGGGTTGGTGGTGGAGTGGGTGGGTTGCTACTGGCCTCCAGTGGGTAGAGGCCAGAGATGCTGTGAAACAGCCTACCAGGGGCTGGAGCGGTTGCTCAGTGGTTACAGCGCTTGCCTGGTGTGCAGAAGGATCTGGGTTCAAACCCCAGCATCACATACACAACTAAGTGTTGGCTAAGCAAAGGCCAGATGAAAAAAAAATAAACAAAATTGATTCTCTTAAAAAAAATCTGCCAAACAGAACAGTCCCTGACATCAAAGAATTGTTGGCCAAAAATATCCATAGTGCCCCAATTGAGAAAGCCCTTTCTAACTTCCTGTGGCCTTTTTCACTCTAGTTAGTTGTTGCCCTTTCAATGCTGGGATTCATCTGGCAGCCTCCTGCCCCCAGCATCTGCGGGGAATTGTTAAAGGGCTGAATCATTTTAATGTCACAAGAAAAGAATAAATTCACGTGGAAGGATGGGTCATTTTGTTTAATGATATTTTGCCTTTCACATAGCAGGAACTCCATAAAATACATTTTTAATTAAATGGTGAATAGATTAAAGCATTAATTTCACACACGTTTTAATAAATAAGAAGAAGATGGCTCCTCATATGTAGAGCTGGTTCTTGTATTTGTCTTGAATGGATGATCAAATGCCCAACTACACGCATTTCCCTTTGAATGGATTCAGTAATAATGCTCTTAACAAAGAAAGTGGAGCAGATATTATTTTCTGAAACTGAAATGTTAATAAAAACCATCCCTGAATCCAACCCCCAGATCTATTTAAAGAATTCAAAGAATGTCAGAAAAGCACGTGGCTTCAAGGTTAATGTGTAAGATTTACTGAAAGTTGAAAAATCACTATGACTAAAAAGAAAGTCTGTGGTCCCTGTGTGTCTTTAAATTAGAATGACAGCCGAAATCAGTTAATTATAAAAACAGTGAATTTAATAGGCGTTCATATTTGTTTCTTGCTCCAACCAGCATTTAGTCAATAATTCTTAAAGAAAAATAATAAAGAAGGGAAAGTTTTGAGCCACATTTGCTTTCTTATACACATGTAGGCCAACTGCTGGGTCTTCTGTCTGCAATTCAGGTTCTTCCTTAGTTTTATAGCCACAAGAGATGGAAATAGACAGATATAAACCCAGGCTCAATTTAATTGTAGTAATCGTCAATAGGAGTGATTGGCTGGGCATGGGGCAGACGCCTGTCATCCCAGCTACTCAGGAGGCTGAGGCAGGAGGATGACAAGTTCTAGGCCAGCCTCAGCAATTTTGGAAGGCCCAAAAGCAGCTTAGTGAGACCCTGTCTGAAAATAAAAAGGGCTGGGGAAGTGGATCCATGGTTAAGCATCCCTAGGTCCAAACCCCAGTACCCATCCTAAAGAAGTAGTAGCAAATGATCAGGGAGACTAGACAAAGAAGTTAGAAGAAACGCTAGATAAATGATCCTCATCACTGTGGTCACAGAAATTCATGGAATCTTAGAATCTTAAAGCTGATAGAACTTGAAATTTAAAAACCCAAATTCACTAGTTTTCAGCTGGAAAAACAATTGGTCAGAGAGGCTAAATAGCTTGTTCAAGAACACAGAACACGGACCACCCTAAAGTGCACACTCCTTGCTTACCATGCAGGGCCTCTGATCTCATCAAAACGAGCTAGCACTTTCCAGGGTTCCATTTCTTGCTCTGCAGCATGTTTCTGACTAGTTTTGGAGTTGTTTAAATATCTGTGCCTTCCGCTCTGCCATAATCCCCTCATTCATCTTCAATCTTCAATCCCTTGAACTCCATAAATGTTGACTGAGCAAAACTGAATTGAACTCAGGTTTACTGATCACAGTCTGATGCACTTTGAAATTGTCAACTTATCTAGAACCTGGATAGCATATGATTTGTCTTTAAAATTCTTTTTTATGCATGCAGTCTTTCCACATATAGGTAGTCAAAAAATGTTATTAAAATCCAATACAATGTTACATTTGGACTCCTGAGGTTCAATTTTTTAAAAGTATCACAGTGATCTCTCTATATCAGTTTTTCTGTTTAGGTACACTGAGTATTGAACCTCAGGGGCCCGCTACCACTGAGCTACATCCCCAGTCATTCTTATTTTTTAGTTTGAGACAGGAACTCCCTAAGTTGCCCAGACTGCCCTCAATCTTTTGATCCTCCTGCTGTAGCCTCCAGAGTTGCGGGGATTACAGGCATGGACCACCATGCTGGGCATCAAATTGTTTTTTATTGTAACACGTAAGTAGGTGAGACTTGAGGATATGTAAGATTTCAAATGTGTTTTTGTTAATATTAATTTTTCTCTTGTTCTTTTTAACTTAATTTTAAGAGACAAGGAGAGAGAGAGAGAGAGAGAGAGAGAGAATCAGTTTTATTTATCCTTCCATCTAGCTCTTGTTTCTCCAACAATCAGTTGCGTACGTGGTATGGGTGCTGGGGCTCAAACCTGGGTCCTCACAAGTGTCAGGCAAGCGCTCTAACCACTGAACCACCACTCCAGCCCTGTTTGTTCTTTTTAAAATCAAATCTCTTATTGTAATAGCAATTCAATAATTTCATTATTATAGTAATTCATTGTAGAAACTGTAGAAGATGGCAGATAAATGATAAAGGAATGAAATAAAAATTACACGTAATTATACTGTACATTTTTTTTTTACTTTAAAAAAGAATTAACTCTGGGCTAGTACTAGGAATACATTTCTTGATAAGGTAGTTTTACAAATGACATAAATAAGAATAAATGACTTGCCAATGTCCCACAGCTGGAAAGGGACCTGGGAGGATATTAGAACCAGATTTCCAGTCTCAGCAAAGAGTTGAGGCAGAAGTGCTAAAATCTAACAAAACCCTTCTGGATGGACATTTATTTTATTACTACAGTAAGCCACATGGTAAATCATAAGGGGTGTTTCATTCTTCTAATATGTCTCTACTGTATTTAGGATTTGATAATGCCCCTATTAGAATTCATCTCTTTAAGAATAAAAGGAACTGCGCAACTACAGAGAGGGCTGGGATAATCCGTTAATTATATCCGTTAAGCTTCAGTTACAGCTAATAAGGAATATCACATGACCACGGTGTGTGCTTGTTCTGAACAACAAAGAACACGAGGAGAGATAAGATTCAGGACTAAAAGGCCCTTTAGCAGCACCCTGTAGGTAGTGGTGATGAAAGTCATTAAAAGAAAAATTGATCGAGGTGTTTTAGTAAACAAAAGAACTCACTGCTTGCCCATCAGGCAGAGTGTTGTTAATACAGTGTTGCTCAGGCTTCCAGAAGAAAATGTTTCCTCATGCTTCTCTCTTTAGCCTTGTTCTTATCAGGCAAAAAAAAAAAAAAAAAAAGAAAGAAACAAAACAGTGGTCCTATTTTATTTGCTTCAAAAGAAACAGGCTGCTGCGTTCTGCTTGGAACGTTTACTCTTGGCTTGATGTGAGTGTGAAGGAAGTCTGCGTAATTGACGAGGCAGCAGACACCGTACGGAGACAGCGACCAGCATGGCAACAATGGCTATTTGGTAAAAGTAAATAATTCTACAGTCTATATGTCCTGAACATATTTCCTTTGATTTTGACTGGCTTCACATAACAGCAGCAGAACCATAGTAGCTTGTAGGTATTGCCTTTCTGATATTTTTCTTATACATTATGGAATTTATCGTAATTCACATTTTTATTACCTTTGGGTTATACTGAGGATCTGTAACTTTTATTAAAATCTGGAGCATCAAATACCTGACCTAGACCTTCATTCTGTGAAGTCTCAGGGGCCAAACTAGAACATTCTTTTTCATTTTTCCCCACATTTTTTAATTGGTGCATTACAGTTGTATAGAATGGTAAGATTTATTGCCATGTATTCATGCGTAGGCACACAATTAAGCAATATCATTTGGCTGATATCTCTCGCTAGCACTTCCCTTTTTTCTCCTCTCCTCCCACCCATTGGTCCCTTTTCTCTGCTGGTTCCCCTTTGATTGTCCTGAGATCCCCCTCCCACCTTTCTGGTCCTTTTTCCTCTCTGGTTTCCACACACGAGAGAAAGCATGTGACTCCAGACCTTCTGAGTCTGACTTATTTCACTTCAATAATGTGCTCAACAGAATAAAACATTCCTAAAAATCTGGATATAAGATATTAAGATGAAAGTTTTGTTTAAGATCTAAGACAATAAAAATACCATATTCAAAAATGCACGCCAGACTACCATATAGGATTTTTTTTTAAATGTCTGTGGGATGGAAAGAGGGGAGGGAAAACTGGTATTACAGCTTTTAAGTTATTTCACTCTCCCTCCATGGGAGTATGTGAAGGTGGAGAATATTTTTGGAGAGAGATATTGGTCCACAGCACCCTCCCCTGAGGAGATAGTAGGTGAGGCCTGTGTTTTGTCCATCACTGTTGGAAAGGGATCTCACCAAGACCACTCCATGAGCCGTGGGGGTGAAAACTGCTGTTTGGAGGAGGGAGGTGGGTGAATGTCATGGTCTAGTTCTGATCCCGTCTGAGGAGAGCCAGGTTGACTGCCTGCTTGATGCTGGGGTCCAAAAGATGACCTGCATGAATGGCCTCTTTGCTCCTGGCCAAGAGGTCCCCCTGGAGGATGAAACAGGGTCAGGAGGTGCCTTCAACTAACTGGAACCTGGGTTCATGTTCAGTGAACTCCTGTTCACTCACTGGATTCTGGTCTCTTTCTGGAGAGAATTCCATGAGAAAGAGTCCCAGAGATGGAGAGTGTGGGTGTCTCTAACAATGCCCACTTCCCAGGAACACACACACACACACACACACACACACACACGCACGCACACACGCACACATGCACACTCAGCTATAAATATATGTGAAACCCAGAAACATTAAGATACCAAATCACCCCCAGCAGGGTACCTAGCAAATAAGATTATTTCTACCATTTCCCCTCTCCCCTTACCCCTTTTCTTCCTTGCTGCCCTCAAATCCCAGGATTAGCAAGCTTTGGAGAAGCCCTAGGTGGGAAAGAAGAGCAGAAACGTTTCCTCCTTTCTCAACTATAGAATTCTCCTTTGCCACAAGCCTTGGCAGGGATTTGGATGGGGAAGGTTCTATCTAAAGTTGGAAAAGTATTGATGTTATTTGATTTAAAAGCATTTTCAACTTTGATTATATTGGGATTTGATATTTTAATTATTAAACGTAGAGCATGCTTTGTAGTTTGAAGTGATGCGTGGATGTTCATCCCAGGGCAGGGCAAGAATGAGCTCCCAGAGAAGATGTAGGGCAAACAGAGCCTTCTTAACCTGCTGCCGTGTAGGGCTCACCTATGTGGACTCTGGACCACAGCTGTGTGGAGGGCAGAAAAAAAAAAAAGATGGTTTCGTGTTTTTTCTTCTTTTAAGAAGAAAACTCAGCTAACATAAAAGTTGAATTCAAAGCCCAGTGGGTGTATTTGCACATTCAAGCCCAGGACATATCTTGTAAGCACTGGAATATGGTGTTTATTATTTCAAATGACAAGCTGCGTTTCTTTTCTTTCTAATTTAACAAATTAATTTTCCTTGGAACCTTTTGGTTTGCATTTCAAGATTGTAAGCTTTCATCATGAAAAGATGACAGCATTGAAGATTAAAGGGTGGGGTTTTTCCTCAAGATGTGCTCAGTCCTGGGAAGGAGACTTTGCACTTGTGTGCTGCATTCTACCGCATAACCTGAATTTCTTGATATTCTCTTTATGTTCTGTAAGATTTTCTTAAAAGAAAAAATTCAGTGGTTGAAGGATGTGTCAGAGAATGGAGGATACAGTTTTTTATTAAAGGGAGTTTCATGATACGTCTTTTGAAGCTCATTTGCCTTACTACACATCTTTCCCTCCTAGAAGTGTTAAATAGTTCTACACAATAAAGTTGGCAGTCTTTTTGTAAAATACAGTTTTTCTTTTTGCCTCTCATGCTCTAAAGAAAGTGTGTACTGAATATTAGCAGTTGGAAAACAGGTTTTTGTTTTTTAACTTCTATTTCAAGGTCCTCAAAAACCTGTACTGGGCTGGAATGGTGGTTCAGTGGTTATGGTGCTTGCCTGGCGTGCATGAGAATGTGGGTTTGAACCCCAGCACCATATACACAATGAAGTGTCAAAGTAATGAAACCCACAACGAAAACTAAAACTAAAATTGATTCTCTCTTTTTTTTGTCTCATTGTCCCTTTTTCTTAAAAAAATAAAAATAAAAAAAACCCTGTACCTATTCATGAGTAGTTTTTCTCTATAGATTATTTATTTTTTCCTTTAAGAAACTTGGAAGTTCCTTTGCATGACACTAAGGTCCAATTTTTTTTTTAATTAAAAAAGAGATGAGAGAGGGGTGCACTATTCCCAATTAGACATGAAATCCTGCAGCTCTATTTTTAACTTTGTTTTGTAAAAACATCCTTTTCTTTGGGCAAGTAGATTTTTTATTCAGTTTCCTTGTCCTCATATCATCAAGGGAAAAATTGTAGAAATTTTAAAGAAGGCTCTAGGTAAAGTTTTCATCCCTGAACCTTTGGGGAGTTATAAAAACAAACAGATTACTAAAACTATAAGAACTATAAGAGACCCACTCATGAAATTATTATATTTAAGCATAAGCAAAATTTCCTCTTGGATCATTAAGTTATAGTATAGAAATGTTGCGTTTGGAGAGTCAGAGATACTAGGTAACTTGGAAGTCAAAGAAGTACAATCTTACAATTCAAGAAAACTGACGGCAGTTGGTTTTAAAAGCCTTCTCACAGTCCAAATTTAAAGTTTTCCTTGTGTGTTAATAGGAGTACTGCAGCAGTAGGCATTTAAGAAGAAAATAAATAGAATGAGTCAACAATTTAAAACTATATTGTGTTTTTTATTAATTTTTCTTATTCACATAATCTTTTTTTTTTTTTCTTTTTTGGTGCTGGGGATTGAACCCAGGGTCTTATGCATGCTAAGCACATGCTCTACCACTGAGATACATACACCCACAGCGTCACATATAAATTTTGAGTGGTCACAAAATGTGACCACTTTTCTTCTCTCAATTCTGTCTTTCAAATCTGCGCCTTCTCCTTAGACCAAGGGTCCTAGTTATTGTGCAACACACAAGAGGAAAGTCTGGACCACCCAGACCTACTCAGACCAAAGCCATTAACCATCGCCACCAGCTACTTCTCAGCCCTTGGCTTTGGGCATTGTTCTTCTTCAAGTCCTTGGGCTTTATCAGGTTGGCTGCCAATGCGCCTTCTTCCCTCCTGCTGCTCTCACCCTTGGCTCAAGCCCCATGAAGGACTGGAGGGGCCTCCTTCAGAATCGTCTTGGATCCCCGGGCTGCATCTGGTTTTAGTCCAAGAGGCAATTGCAATGGGTGAGCCTGGATTCGACAGAAACACACCCATTCACATCATTTGAGTGAATTTCCCAATATCTCTTTTCTTTCATAGGTACAACCACATAAGTATTTGAACATTCTGCCTTTTATTAAAATGGCATAATAAATAAACTGGGTTCAGTAACATACACCTGTAATCCCAGCAACTCCAGATGCTGAGGCAGGAGGATCACAGGTTAGAAGTTATCCTCAGCAGCTCAGTAAGACACTGTCTCAAAATTAAAAAATAAGAAGGGTTGAGAATATACAACAGTGGTAAAGTGCCCCTGGGTTCAGTTTCCAGTACAGCAAGACAAAAGCAAAAACAAAAACGTTGGCATAATAAACATTCTACATAGTCTCTATAATTATATTTAAAACAATAAAATATATCCAAAAACACATCAAAAAGATAATACATCACAATCAAGTGGGCTTCATTCCAGGCATGCAAGGCTTGCTCAACATTTGCAAATCAATAAATGTAATTCATCACTTAAACATAATTAAAGACAAAAATCATATGATCATCTCAATTGATGCAGAAAAGGCCTTTGACAAAATCCAACATTTATGCTCAAATCTCGAGAACAGTGGGCAATGTGGGGGGTAATTCTGGTTTAGGAACAAATGCATATCATATTATTGCTTTACATGCATATGATTGTACAATAACTCCTTAATAAAAAAATTTAAAAACTTTGGAGAAGATAGGGATCAAAGGGATTTACCTTAATTTTGTCAAGGCCATTTATGACAAACCCACAGCCAACATTATACTTAATGGAGAAAAACAAAACATCCCACCTTGTCGGGAACAAGACAAGACTGTCCAATCTCACCACTCTTATTCAATAGAGTCCTCAAAACCCTAGCCAGAGCTATCAGACAACAGAAAGAAACCAAAGGGATTTGAATAGGAAGAGGAGAAGTTAAACTATTTCTATTTGCTGACATGATCCTATACCTAGAAGACCCAAAAACCTCCATTCAGCAAAGTGGCAGGACACAAGATCAACTCCCATAAATCAATTGTTTCCTATACTCCATTAACAATTCTGCTCAAGAAGAAATCAGGAAACCCATCGCATTCACAATAACCTCAAAAAGAATAAAATACTTGGGAATTAATCTAACAAAAGAAGTAAAAGACCTCTACAATGAAAACTTTTGAACATTGAAGAAAGAAATTGAAGAAGACCTGAGAAGATGGAAAGACATCTCATGTTCTTGGTTAGGCAGAATCAATATAGTTAAAGTGGCCATTTCTCTGAAAGTGATGTACAGATTCAACGCAATCCCCCTCAAGATACCAATGTCATCCTTTACAGATGTATATATATATATTTTTTTTTTTTCTCAAATTCATTTGGAACAATAAGAAACCCAGAATAGCCAAAGCACTACTAAGAAAAACAAACAAAAAACAAGATGGAGGGATTGCGATACCTGACCTGAAATTATACTATAGGGCTATAGTAACAAAAACAGCGTGGTACTGGTATCAAAGCAGACATGAAGACCACTGGAACAGAATGGAAGATACTGAGACAAATCCACAAGTCTTTAACCATCTGATATCTGACAAAGGGGGCAAAAATATAGTGTGGAGGATAGACAGCCTGTTAACAAATGGGGCTGGACAAACTGGACAGCCATATGCAGACAACTGAAATTAGATCCTTATCTCTCACTCTGCACAAAAATCAAATCAAAATGAATCAAAGAATTAGGAATTAAAGCAGCAACTATACAATTGCTAGAAGAAAAAACAAGATCAGTACTCCATGACATTGGTGTGGGCACTTCCTTCCTTAACAAGACTCCCATAGCTCAAGAACATAAGCCAAGAATCAATGAGTGGGACGCCATTAAACTGAAAAGCTTCTGCACAGCTAAAGAATTAGTCAAGAGCATCAAGAAAGAACCTACAGAATGGGAGAAAATCATTGCCTGCTATGCTCTGACAGGGGACTAATATCCAAAGTATACAAAGAACTCAAAAAATTGGACACCAAAAACACAAATAATCCAATCAATAAATGGGCTAGGGAACTAAACAAAAACTTCTCAACAGAGGAAGTTCTGAAAGCCAATACATATATGAGAAAATATTCTACATCACTAACAATCAGAGAAATGCAAATCAAAACTTCACTGAGATTCCACCCCCCTCCAGTCAGAGTGGCAAAAATGAAGAATACAGACAATAGCTGGAGGGGTTGTGGGGAGAAAGGAACATTAACACACTGTTGGTGGGACTGCAAACTTGTACAGCCATTCTGGAAAGCAGTATGGAGGCTTATTGAAATACTATGGATGGAACTACGTTATGACCCAGCTATCCCACTCCAGGGCATTTTCCTAAAAGAGCTAGAATCAGCATACTACAGAGACACAGCTGCATCAATGCTTATAGCAGCTCAATTTACAAGAGTTAAACTATGAAACCGACCCAGATGCCCCTCGCTGATGAATGGATTCAAAAATTGTGATACATACACACACACACACACACAATGGAGTTCTACTCTGCTATTAGAGAGAATGATATCATGGCATTTGCAGCCAAATGGATGGAAATGGGAAAAATTATGCTGAGTAAAATATCCCAAACCCAGAGACTTAAGGGCCAAATGTTTTCTCTCATATGTGGAAGCTAGAGTAAAACCTAAGACTGGATGATAGTTAGCTGAGTTTAAGTAATGAACTCACCATAGTTGAAATTTCATGTAAGCTGGGGGAATCATGCCTATGAAGTTTAGGGGAGAAGGAAGGGAGACAGAGAGGGGAAGGAGGGACAATGAGGGTTATCAATACAACTGGGAATACTCCACTTCCATTAGAAGCCTAACTATACACAGGCAGGCAGAGAAACTCAGAAATGTCAAAAATTAATATTCATGTATGTGTTCATTTCAAATTATAGTCTGGGGGATTACAGAGGAGACATGAGTTTAGGGAATGGACGAAGGTGGGTAGATCCTAGACTAGGATTGGCCTTAACTTATTATCTCTCTATGTCAGTATCCATGGATGCATGGATATGCAAGAACAATTCCCTCCAACATGTATGATTATGTTGAACAAATAAAAATCCTATGATAGGATGAAAGTTAGTCAAGTTTATTTAATAGATCCACCAAATTTGAAGTAACACAATAGCTGTGGGGATTATAGCTATGAAGTGGGTGTGGGAGAGAAAGGGAGGGAGGAGAGGTAGGGTAGATGGGGTATTCAATACTGTAGAGTACATTTGACTCCTGTGAGAACCCCAAATATATCCAGACAGGCATATAAATCTAGTAATATTTATTTATTTATTTATTTTAAAGAGTTTAGACAGAGAAAGAGAGAAACAACTTTATTTAGTTTTTCACATGGCCTTAGTTGCTCCAATACTTAGCTGTGTATGTGGTGCTGGGGTTTGAACCCGGGTCCTCATGCTTGCCAGGCAAGCGCCGAAACTGCTGAGGCACCGCTCCAGCCCATAAATCTAGTAATCTTAATGTGTAAATTACATGTATATAGTCACTGATTTCTGTAACTTGGGGGAACACAGAGGAGCCATGAGATTGGGGAGTGGGAAAAGTGTGGGGTAGATCCTGGACAAGGATCCGGTTAAAGCAAGTCAGTTGATACGTGTGCTTGTATGAAGGTGAACCAATGAATCCCTTCATTATATAAGTTGATGTTGAACCAATTAAAAAAACAATAAAATACTGTCCACCTGCTATATAAAAATTTATTTGACCATTCTGCCCTTGTAGTAGACACATTCTCTGCCTGCTTAGCACCTCTCTTTTTCTTAGGAAAATGCCACTCCCTCTGCATGGGGTCTGGATGGGACTGGGGAGAGTGTCTTCACTTGCCATTTTGGCTCACCTGAGATAAGCAGGAGGACCCAAGCCACTCCAGCTAGACACGGTCTCCAGGTAAGAAGGTTTTCAAGCACAATCTCACATCACCTAAGGCTTGGTTGGAGATGAGCAGATGGAGGAAACCGCTGAAGGTGGATGTTTCTAATACCTGTATTGGAAAGGAACGCGCCCATGGGGCCTTACTCCTGAGGCTCCTGGAGACACACCCTGTTCCCATCCTTCCTGAAGCCATTCACTGTAGGAACTACTCAATCTTTCCAGGATTCTCTTTTGCTGAAGATAGAGTTACTTTCTCTTCTTTGAAGGTAGGGAGAACTCTAAATGATAGACTTGTTGCTAGGCACTTTGGTTACTTTTATTATTTTGAATTCTCCTGTGATAAATATCTTGTGCATACTCACGTAGAGATGTAGCATTTTATATATTTCACATAATTTACCAGAAGTGGCATTACTTAGTTAAAAAGTATGAACATTTTTTCTGATTCTTAATATAAATGCTTTTTAAGAGGATTATACCAATTTACATGTATTATTATGTTACAGAAAGTACTACTCAAAATATTACAAAATTAGCTTCTGTTCAGGAAGACCTTGTAATGGATGACATTTCTAAAGTGTTTGAAATAGGAAAACAGAGTACTTTTAGTTTAATTTTAAAATAATTGCAGGATCTTATGGAGTCTTGGCTGAACATGTCCTTCTGGGTTGGTCTGTACTAAACCTAGGTTGGAAAACAGATTGCTTATTAGACTTTAAAATTTGTAAATTTGTAATGAATAGGGGACACTTGCTACATGTTTCATATACACTTGTTAGGAATTTTTCATTACTTAATGAAATTCTCAAAATGATATTATTGTTATTTCTACTTTATAGATAAGAAAAGGATGATTTGCGCAACTGTGAGTCTTTCCAAGGAAAGAAAAGACTGTGCTGGGGCTGGAGTCCAAACCAACATGGCTCTTAAGCCTGCATTATAAAACTCTCTCTCAATTACCTGTTCCTACAGAACTTGAGGTTGGAAAGCCAGGTTGGAGTCTTGAGTTCACCACTTTAGGAAGCAGGCAACCTTGGGGAATTCACTCAACTTCTTTGAATCTGTTTATTTAAATATTTACGATGCAGGTAAGACTGCCTGGTCTACCTAACCCACAGGGCTTTGTGAGATACATAGAAAGCACTGTGTGCATGTGCAGTGTGGTTGCATTGAGGAGGAAACACCATTCATAAACACCTCCAACTACTATTAGAAGTCATGAAGGACACTGGGGCCATGGGACATGCAGTCCTTTCTTTCCGCCCTGAGTACTGCAGCATTGAGATACATCCACAAGTCCAGTGGAGGAGGCTGAAAATGCTGGGGAATGTAGCTTAAGAGTGTGGCCCCAAGGGGCTTCCTACTCCTTCATGACTCACCCACCCAGCCACTGGTAGAGCTGGACACATTGTATCTCTTCCACAGAGCAACCTCTTACTGCCTGATGTGGAGGAGCAGGTGGCTGAGGACAGGTCACTCCAAAAAGCAGAGCATACAAGGCACAGAGCCACAGCTGGCCAGTGCCTCCTGCCCAAGTGATCAGTGGCTCAGTTCATTCTAGACAAAGTCAGTGAGGCGGGGAGGAGAGAGCGGGGACAAGGTTTCCTCCCACCCTTTACTGCCTAGAATTCATTATGGGAACATGGGAATATGAGATTTGGGAGAATAAGCTCTCCCTCTTAACAGTGAAGAATCACCGTCTCTTTGAGTAATTAAAAATAGCTCAGAAGGATTATAGGGAGTCTTTCACAACTTGTTCTGCCTCCTACTTGACTGAGTTGAAAGGAGCCATCTGTGGCTACTGCTTATGATATTGACTATTCTGTACCCACTCCTTAATGCCCTATTATGTGGCCATGACACTCCCTTTAAAGTATTCCTTTAAAAAGTAAAATATGTGTCTGTTTGTCTGTCTGTCTCTCTCTCTCTCTCTCTCTTAAATAAAATCAGGCCTAGAGTCAGAACCTGTGTCTGGATTGTCTGCTCTCAGATGCACCCCTGTCTCAGTGTTTGGACTCCTTGTTTTCTCGGTCGGCCATTGGGTTGCCCCCTGGCCAAAATGTGTGCCAGCCTCATTTGGACAGCAGAGACCCTGTGGAAGGGCATTAGGAGACAAGAGCTAATTGGAGCTTTGTGATTAGCGTCATGGATGCCTGGGCCTGTCAATAGTGTTCAATAAAGCCAGAAGGCCAAATGTTTTCTACTGTGTACTGATGCTGAGTCAGATTTCCCAGGGCAGAAGGGCTTCCTAGGCAGTCAATTTTAGAATATTACTCTTAGTTCTTAAGTGGTTAAAATCCCCAGCTGATCTTTAATCTAAAGCTGGAGAATTCTTAGTTATGGCTGAGATTCTGCTATGATATTTTAACCCTCAGCATACACTAATCTTTCTGTAGTCTCTTAGGTTCCTGCATCAGTTATAGCTGATTGAATGTCTCTTTCCGGTCTCTAAGAGTGACAGGTTCATATTATCTCAGGTTTAGAGGACAGAAGAACTTCTAAGGCCTTTTCCTTTGTAACAGGAAGTGAGGGCCAGGACACCAAAATCTGGAAGCAACACTTTATTAGTGTTGCCAGAGCCCAGAAGGATAATTCACAAAGTCTGAGCCCCGAGCAGAGGTTTGGGGTACACTGAGGCAAGGATGTTGGTACGATTCTGTTGGATGATTCACACGCTTGCTATCAGCCTAGGCTTACAGGTTAGATTTTCACTCTTATAGCTTAGGGACTTTGGCTGCACCAGGCACAAAGAGGGAGGGGGTGTCTCTCTGCCATTGTGGTTACCTTGTCCAGCCCCTGCAAGCCTGTAGGGTGAAATGTCAGTTAGCGGCTCTGGGTGTCGGCATTCAAACACCACAGTTTAATAGCTCTTGAGCTACTCAGCCTTCTTTGCTTTGTCATATTGTAAAGCTTGCTAAAGTTTCCACGTTTTCCTACCACACCTTATGTCTCCTTTTCCTTTGTGCCAATTCCCTATTAAGTCTGGGCTCTGATTCTTCATGCCAGCCATCATGATGACCACTGAGGAGGTCTCTTGGAGCTACTGCAGTTCCCATCCTCCTGAAGGTCTGTTGTCCAACTCTTTCTTTAGTCCCTCAAGCTGTCTTTTTAGTAAGTTCCTATTTTGGCTAAAGTTAGCCAGGATTTCCTTGCAATCAAGGACTAATAAATACCAGCTTGCAAAGGTCTGTTCCTCCCAAACTTGTAGAGCATCTTCTGTCTAATTGATCCACAAATCTTTAATATTTGCCTCCTATAATTCGGTAATTGTCTGTATGCGTGTCTCATCTCCCCAGATGGAATATGGTCTTCTCATGGGATGGACCATGTTATATCCATCTGTAGATCTCATACAGCACCTACCAAGGCCTTTCACAAAGCAAGTACATGACAGACATTTCTTGATTGATGTTCCATTTTCTCCTTCTTTATCCCTAATCATGTCAAGCATCTCCATGGATGTGCCAGAGAAAGCATTTAGCTTTATCTATAGCTATGTTTCTATTCCTATAGCAACAAAAAGAGGGCTCAGAGAGGCAAATGTTGATTCCCCTGGTATCACGTAGGACTTTGTGATTCCCCACAATTTGGGGAAGTTATTGCTTGGTCATCTCCTCCCCCACCCACCCCTAGTTCCTTCCCTCAGCTTCCCCTGAGGATCAAGTTCATATAACAAAGGGTAAGATATAGAAAAAAATCATTATTTTATTTAATCATAGCAGCATGAGTACTGAGTATTCTGGTGTGTTTGTGATAAGCACATATTTATTTGTATGAGAAAAAAGAATAAAAACTAGATTGCTGTGCATATTATTCAGAACTCTTGGATTGCAAGTAACAGAAACTCAATTCAAACCAAATAATGTAAGTCAAAAAGGAAAATATATTGACTCATATAACCTTCTCATGGAGGAGTGAAGGTGGAGGGTGCTTCACTAAGATTAATCCAGTATGGTGGCTTTTCTGCCCTGAGGTAATGATGGTAGTGGGTTCTTGTCAGAGGAAGGGATGAGTGTTGGGATGGTGGCATGTCTAAACAGACAAGGACAAGGACCACCATACAATGTTAAAAACAATTTCCTACGATATCTTCCCTCAAATTTTAAATGCTTCCAACAGAATAGCACACTGGGAAAAGAACACATCAACTGTACTAGGAGGTGCTTCTGTCTTGAACCTCGTGCCTTTAAAAGCTCATCTACTGCCTATGACTGAGGCAGCAGGTACCCTATAAAAAGCTTTTCCTGGGATGCTGATCCTCCTTGGATTCTCTCCCTTCTCTGTTGCTTCACAATAGTGAATCTCTTTTCCTGATCTCTGGACCTGGGACTGCCAGTTTGCTTTTGCTATTATCCTAGAGGATGATGGCTTCAGATTGTCCTAGATCAAATTACTATAGCCACTGAGCCATGCTCCCAGCTCTTCCTCTTACTCAAGGTTCACCACTCTTGGGAAAAGAAAGTTCTACAAAACAATGGACATTCAAGAAACTGGTTGTTTTTGACATGTTGTAAAATTTATTCATGTCCTTTCACTGAAGAATTCCCCTACTGAAACCAGGCACCAAGCTGCTCTTGGAATGTAGAAAGGCCTCTTAAATATGAAATGTTCTAGAGAGCTACATTTTGGACACCTAACATATTCTTCAGTAGGTTTTCTTAGGGCATAGCACTGAAACTAACACCATTAAGTCTAATATGTCTGTGGGCCAGTCTCATGCCGCTACCCATAGTTCAATACTCCAAAACTCATGTTGAAATTTGATTGCCACTATAACAGTTTTGAGGGTTGGTAAGACCTTTAAGAGATGTTTGGGTTGTGGGGGCAGAATCTTCACGAATGAATTAAATCTGCCCCCATGAGACTGAGTGAGTTATTGCAAGAGGGAGTTATAAAGAGTCCACCCTCATTTTTTTTCTCATAGGTATTCACTTGCCCTATTTCTTTTCCATCAAGAGATGAAGCAGCATGACATCTTCCTCAGATGATAGCACCCTGGGCCTGGACTACCCAGCCCCTAGAATGGTGAGTTAAATAAATTTCTTTCCTTTATAAATAACCTAGTCTCAGGTATTCTATCATAGCATCAGAAAACATGTAACAGCCTCAGAAGAGGAACCAATCTCTTTTATGCCCAGCATTCCTGCCTTCAAAAGTCAGCTGTCCTTCCTGCTGATCCTCCACAGGAATGTCAGTGCCTGAATTCTTAAACCATCCCCTGAAGTGTTAAGTTCTCCTGACAATCCCAGAAAGTGACCACCATTGGAGCTGTAAAGCCGATGACAGATTATGAGAGAGAAATAAGAAAGCTGGGCTTTTCAGATAAACCTTGCTTTTTACAAGCCCCCTAACTTTACTGCATAATTATTTTGAATACACAGATAATTTGCACGATTTTCCTGTCATTCATACACAATACCCTCTTATGCAGCACTTGACTTTGCTAAGACCTGAATATAATGAGAACTGTGCTTCTCAATGTAAGTATTTGATATGTGTTAAGGTTCTTGGCTTACATATGAAGGGGCATTAGACAATATGATACAGAAATCTTTTTCTTCAACTCTCATGTGCAAGGAATTCACTGGATTGGCTGAAACAGACTGATCTGTCAATTTCCATGCTGACTTATAACAGGGAAATCATTAGCTAAAGTATAGAAAAATGTAATCCACACTTGTTTTCCCCAGTATAAAACTAAGATAAAATAAACCATGAGAGACAAAGTATTTCTTTAATCATGCCATTGTGATTCTATTAAAAAGTATTATTTTTTCTTTTTGATGAGAACTCTCTTGACTCAAGTGGGCAGTGCTGACCTCTTTGACTGTTGTATGTATGCAAAAGCAGAAAGCTGGCTTTGCCATTAGATCTCTCCCGGAGCCAGGTACGGTGGCACACACCTGTAATTCCAGTAGCTCGGGCGGGTGCAGCAGGAGAATCATGAGTTCAAAGCCAGCCTCAGCAACTTAGGGAGACTTTGTCTCAAAACAAAAATAAAAATGGGTTGGGGATGTGGCTCAGTGGTCAGTGGTTAAGCACACCTGGGTTCAATTCCTGGTATACACACACACACACACACACACACACACACACACACAAACACACAAATACAAAACAAAAAGCCCAATAATTCACCTGGCAGGCACTGTGTTAACGGTCCAGGGCTTGCTCTTAAACAGCACTCTGGACTATGTTTTGGTCTTTTAGTGAATCAAAGGAAATAACTCAGATCTCTCTTTGAGAACTCCTCATCCATCCTTGGGGAGGTCATTCTACCAGGGGTTTATTCAATGTTTTCCCAGGGCTCAATATTGATAATTGTTCCCTTATTTATGATCCATTTAGCTACACAGAATTCAATATTCATCTTCTTGCCTTTCAGAATAAATTGAGTCTTACCCAAAGCTCTTCCAGAAAGGAACATAGATCCTTTAAAGAACTTTCCTGCCCGTACCTAGAGCCATTCAGTTGTTAATTATGTCCACAGACTCCTGGGAGGACAAAAGGGGTTATATCCTGGTCCATTTCAGAGCAGAAGGAGAAGCATTTGTGGCAAGTCTGACCTCATAAAGCCTCATTAGTGCTCTGTGACTGTGAAGTCCTTCTGTAGGTCACTCATTTAAAGGAAAATACAGATATGCACATGTGCGCATGTGTGCACGTGCACACACACACACACACACACCACTGTGATGGTAGTTTGTGCACCACACCAGCTGTTTCCCTGTTTTATCCAGTATCCCCTCTGGATAGTGAGTGGAAAAGTGCATTAGCTTTTGATTAATGGCTGGATGAAGGCCAGTTAAATTTTTAAATCTGAATGAGCTTGCTGACTCAGACTCCTTAGCAGCATAATGGACAGCCAGTCCTCAAAGCTTTCATTAAAAAGGGTTCTGGTAGCTGATGTCTGGAGAAATGAGTTGACTGCAATTCACTGAACTACTCAGCTTTCATCTAAAACAGAATATTTAATCTCAGAATTCACCTGGTCTCTTCAAATTTTCAGGCAAAATTAAATTTGAAGAAGCTGGAGCTTGAATATTTTGAAGACAGGAAACCTCCAGTAGCTTTGCAGCTATGTCACTTTATCCCTTTGAAGCCTGTATTTAATTATGTTTATTGCATTTCAAGTGTAGCTGGAGCCACTGATCTGCTGATAACAAAGTATGCAATGGTTTGTGGGAGGTTCTCAGGATGTATCAGAGACTGATTGGATTTGAATTTTATTTTTAACTCTGGCCTTTTCATTTTTGTCTTTTTTCCCTCTTACTAATAGGAACAAACTGTGACTCTGCAGAATTTTCTCAGAAAACTTGGCTGCAGAAAGGCCAGTGAAGCTGCCCTGACTTCAATGGCATTTCCACCTGTCAGAACCAGTCTCTCAGCTGCAGCCTGAGATGTGTCCACTGCCCCTTTCAGTGACCCTAGAAGTGACCATTCTCTCTCTTCTGTATCTCATGAAAGAATGTTAACGATATAGTTTAGCTTTCTTTCCCAGTCCAGTAATATTTTATTCAATTTACTTGTTGATACAAGTAAAAGCAGTACTTCCAAAAGCTATTTCTAGCACATAAAGCTGCTTTGACAATGGCTGAGTTCTTTGCAGTCAACTCTGAATTGAATGTGTCTTGTATAATTTGTCTTACCCACTTTTAGTGGAAGATCTTCCAAGTTTACAAAGACCAGTGACTTTTCTTTCATTCTTCTTTTAACTTTGTAGGATTACAAGATTGCATAAGTATTATTGGGATTCTTAGGGGGAAAGAGTATGCTACATTATTGATTGTCTCCCTAGGTCCTTCCCTCCCTTCCCTTCCACACTCTGTAGCTCCCCTCCCTCACCCCATATCTATGGTTCCCCTAGATTATGTGTTGTTCTACCTTTGATGAGTCTGATAACCTTTCACCCAAGCCTGGGTTTTGCTCTAACCTGTACAAACACTGCCTTTTCTTGAAATCAGCCCTAGTAGCCATATAGATACTATGTCTGTGGTTCTTTTGGAGGCAATAGCTGAGTGGAACAGTGATAGAAAGTTGCCATAAGCAGAGCCAATCTAATACATTCTCTTTCTCAGTCTTCCCAGGGAGGGTGAAGTAGTGTCCAGAGAAGCCGACATGGACTTAAGAGAGTCTGATACCTTCCTGGTTGATGTGTCAGTTCAGAAGCCTAGATACTTTTGTGTCTTGGAGCATCATGATCCTCTTGTCTAAATCTATAATAAATCTCCTCCCATCTTCTTTGTACAGTAGCTTAAGTTGTCTTTTGCTCTTGAAACCTAGAGTTCTAAATGATGATATAAAATTTCTGTTGTACAGAAAGCAGAGTGTTGGTTGCCAGGAGCTGGGGGGAAGGAAGAAATGAAGAGTTGGTGTTTAATAGTTGTAGATTGAGCTTTGCGAGATGAAAAAGTTGTGGAGTTTGGTTACACAACAGGGTGGATGTATTTACCACTAGTGAACTGTATGCTTAATGCTGGTTATAATAGTAAATTTCAGCTTGTGTGCATTTTACCAAGACTAAAAAAAATAGTTTGTTTGTTTAAGTCAGCTTCTTTTCCTTACTACTAAGGCTTGCTCAGGTCTCTGTTGCCCCACACATGAATAACTGTAGTCAACAAATTTGTCTCCTACTTCTACCCCCTTGGAAGTTGGTCCTCAGTAGTGTACCCTGTATGGGTGGAATAGTTAATCTTCCTAAAACTGTGCCACTGTCCAACATTCATGCCTATGTGACTGCCCAGTGAATCCAGGATCAAGTTCATACTCTCCACCCTATCACTGGGAATCCAACAGATCTTCCCAATGTTCTGATCCACAGATTCCCAGGAGAAAGCAAAACCTAGCCAGGCTGGCCTCTCTCATCCTTAGAGCAGTACTCACTCATGCTGTTTCCCCGGAGTAGGAACCTTTCTTCCTATTCCACATCTCATCCCTCTTTCAAAGCCCAGCTCCAGGTGTACCAATTCCATGGAACATTTTCTGACCATTCTAGCCCTCCAGGGACATTTATTATTACCATTGTTGCTGCTGCTGCTGTTATTTCTGAGGTACTTGGAATGGAACCTGAGCTAACTCCCCAACCCTTTTTATTTTTTATTTTGAGACAGGGTTTTGAAATTCAGCTGCCTTGAACTTGTTATGTTTCTGCCTCAAACTTTCTTGTTACTGAGATTAGAGGCATGTGCCACCATGTGCAGTAACATTTATTATTTGAACCACACTTCTCAGCATTTATATATAATTTCCTATGCGACTATCTTGTTCCTCTGGTAGCTTACAAATTTCCTAATGATAGAGATTGGGCCTTATGATCTTCGATTATTCCTATATGCCGTGTTCCTGGTAAGCTCTTACTCTTGGTTGATGACATAAAAAAATGAAGAAGAGCTGCTTTATCAGCTTGCCTCTTCACGACAAACATTTGCAGAGATATAGTGGAAACATTTATTGATTACTTCATATGTGCCAGGTACCATGTCAAGTTTATTTATTTATTTTGTTGTTGTTTTTAAGCGAGAAGGTCAGAGGGAGAGAAAGCAAGAAAGAGAATCAATTTCATTTATTTTTTCATCTGGTTTCTGTTTCTCTAACACTTAGTTGTGTACATTGTTCTGGGCTTCAAACCCCAGTCCTAGCACATGCCATGCAAGTGCTCCAAACCCATGTTAAGTTTTTAACATGTATTATATACCTCATTTAATCATTGCAACAACCGTATTGAAATAGATACAATTATTATCCTTATTTCATAGATGAAAATGCAGGAAAACCCAATTCAATAACTTGTTCAAGATCATGCCCATTGGTAGGAGGGAAAGTCATGGTCCTGAGCTAAATCTATTTGACTCCTAAGCCCATGCTATTTCTGTTCTGTCCCTATGCAACCTATGTTGTTATTACTCTTTTTTGCCTGTTTTTCCTGTGAATCATAACCTCTCCAAAGGCTGGAATCTTATCTCAAAATGTCACAGAGGCAACTTAGAGAGTGGAGCTTATGCCACTCCTAGGCTTTGCAAGAATCAGGGTCACAAGTGGCTTGACCAGGAAACACCAGCTCCCCTTTCTGAGCCACATTCCCAGCAGCACTGAACCCTGTCCTCTGAGGAGTGATCCAACACATGTTCATGGTGTGGGCGATCATTTGTGATGACTGCTTTCTTGCTCCCCTCTCTTTTGGAGAGTGTTCCTTGGTGTTTGGCCTGCTTCCTACTTGTCTTGAACAGATGGTACATGGCCTTCCTTTTTCATCTGGAAATTGCTGAACTATGGCCTTTCTTAACCATTAAGTATCCAGATAAAAAGCAAAACACAGTAAAACTAACAATATCCAGCCTTGCCTCGCTGCACCCCTGGCTGGTTGTACATAGAGATCTACACCATATGGCTGGTGACATATGTTTAAGGAGGAAGGAGCAGACAACCCTGAGCGGCAAATTTCTGAGATCATGCTATGAGGGACTGTGTTATTTTCTTTCTTTCTTTTTTCTCTTTTCCCCCCGGCAATACTAGGGATTGAAACTAGAGTCTCCTGCATACTAGGCAAACTCTCTACTATTAAGCTATGTCCTGAGCCCTTTTTATTTTACTTTTGAGACAAAGTTTTGGTAAGTTTCCCAGACTGCCCTTGAACTTGTGATCCTCCTGGCTCAGCCTCCCCAGGATCTAGGAATACAGACAGGCACCACCATGCCCAGCTGGGACTTTTGTCTTTGGTCGAGTTTTCCTACCACCGCATCTGTTCTTTTACCTATAAAATGGGAAGATTAGGGTTGTTAAAAGAATCAAATGAGTTGTGTATATAATGTGCTTAGCAAAGTACTTGCCACTCAATATAGACTAGCCAATGCTGTTGCTGCTGTTGGTGGTGGTGGTAAGGTGCATGACATCTTGCGAGAAGTAGCACATTAAGCCAACAGGATGGTTGACCAAGATGAGGAACATGTAAAGATATTTTATTACAAATTTGAGGTCTGGAAATCAGAAATACTGTGTGTCCAGATTCTATGTAAGGAAGCAAGAGGGAACTAAGAGTTCTGCTATATAAGAGACAGAATAAAAATTCAGTCTAGTTTATACCTTAAGAGATTTTATTAGAAAGGCACAAGGAAACTGGAGTGACCATAGAGCAGATCTTTTCTCTTAGTTCCAATTCTGAATTTGGTGTGGCTTTATTTCCTCTTTCTGCAAACGGACTTTCTCTCCATGGTTGGGATGATAATTAACAATATCCCTTAAATTTCACCTTTCCAGGTCTGTGAGCAAAAATGCAAAGCAAGCTTCTTCTATTCTAGCTATACATACCTATGGAAGAAAGGAAAAATTATTGGCTAGGTCTGGGCTGCAATGTTCAACCCTGGAGAAATCACTTTGAGCAGAATTAGGTTCAGTAGTTTTATAAGACTCACAAAAATGGAGCAAAGAAGGAACTAGGCAAACAGAAAAAAAAAGATCTCTAATGACCTTAGAGGGTGTGGGTCTAGGAAACCATGCATTCAGAGCCAAGATGGGCCTGAAAATTTTCTTTGAGGCAGAGGAAAAACCCACATTCTCCTAGAAAAAATATCTTCCATTCTTTTTACGAAGAGTTTCCATGGAGAGGCTAGCTTCGTGGGAGAGAGTGCGCAGCAACCAGCGCATGCTGTTTCTCACTGGGGCCCATCCGGACTGCTGCTTCAGTCCAGCTCTGCCCACAGTTCCCATGTTATTCCTTACTCTTATGACTTGTGGGCTTTCTCTATTCGTGCTGCTCATAGTTCCTTCCCTAAAAGCTATTTTCTTTTTTTTAATTTTTTATTAAGGAGTTGAGTTATTGTACAATCATAAATGCATATAAAATAACAATCTGATATGCATTTGTTCCTAAACCAGAATTAAGAGGGAGGTTAGCCAAATGGGCTGGTTTGATTATGTGCTGATTTAACTCATAATCATATACATGGGAAAGAAAATGTCAGATGTACCATATATAGCTTCAGATATAAAACATGGCGCACAAGACCTCGTCAGCCAACAATGGGCTTCCTAGTCATCCATAGACACATGGAGCAGATTCTTGCAGAAGGAGCAAGTAAAGAACACAGTGAAGAATAGTATTAATATAGCAATGTGCAAGGCTGGAGCTGTGGCTCAGTGGTTGGAGCCTTTGCCTGGCATGTGGGAGGACCTTGGTTCAAACCCCAGCACCACATACACAACTAAATATCGAAGAAACAAACAAAGAAAAAAAGGGGATGAAAAAATGCAGAGGAAACAAGGGGATGGTGATGGCATTAAGTCTTCAAAACAATGTCTGGAGGCTCAAGCTGTGGCTCAGTGATTACGGTGCTTGCCTGGCATGCATGAGGACATGGGTTTGACCCCAGTACCACGTACACAATGAAGTGTCAAAGCAGCAAAACCACATGTGAAAAACTAAATAAAATTGATTTTCTCTCTCTCTCTCTCACACACACATTCCCTCTCTCTCTTAAAAAGAAAAAGGCTGTGTCTGTAGGTTTAGAGCTAAAGGTTAAGTAGTGAGAGAAAACATGCACAAGTCATGTTTATCTGAAATGCGAGGGTCCAAAGTGTTCTGGATTTCAGAATTTTGCAGATTTTGCGTATACATGAGGTATCTTGGGGATGGGACTCAAGTCCAAACACAAAATTTACTTATGTTTCATATACATCTTGTGGACATAGCCCGAAGGTAATCTTATACAATATTTTTACGTCACCTGTATTTTGATGGTGGCCTGTCACATGAATTCAGATATGGAATTTTCCAACCATAGTCATGCCAGCACTCAAAATGTTTTGGATTTTGGAGCATTTCCTATTTCATATTAGGGACACCCAACTTGTACTTTAATGTCTTTGGATACCTGGGTAGGCTTGTGTCTGTGATAGTGCTGTTACCATGGAGAAATTGTACATTGTCCTTTGCTATTTGTCAAAGGCTTGATTCAGATGTAAAGAAACAATAATTCTTTTATTGTTTACAAAGCACTTTTCTCTATAATAAAGCATCTCAACTAGTTTGAAGGGAAGTAATGCTATTCTCCCCCTTTTTTGTTGGCATAAGGGATTGAACCAAGGGGGTGCTTAACCACTGAGCAACCTCGCCACCCTTTTTTTATATTTTACTTTAAGACAGGGTCTTGCTAAGTTGCTTAAGGCCTTGCTAAATGGCTGAGGCTGGCTTTGAGTTGGGGATCTTCCTGCCTCAGTCTCCTGAGTCATTGGGATCATAGGTGTCTGCTGCAGTGAGTGGCTTATGTTATTCCCATTTTACAGAGGGGAAACTTGAGGCAGAGCCCAGGAACTTGGCTGCTAAGTTTGGAAAATTGAGCATCAGTGATTCTGAATTATAATGGACAAAAGCACTCGGTGAACTTTTAAAATACATATTCTTGCCCTCTACTTGCAGAGGGTCTGACTGAGTCAGTTGGGGAAAGACCCAGGAAACTGAAGTTGTTTTAAGCATGCAGAGAATTTCAAAGCACATGGTCCATTGGGTAGAGTTATCAAACATTGTTCTAGGCATTAGCCCAGCTTCAGGGAGAAACTGAAGCACATTAACTGTGTGACCAAGTTATTTCACCTTTCTGAGCCTCGGTTTTGTCATCTGATAAATGGATGCTGATAATAAAGATACCTAGGTTCCATACCAAATGATTTACATATTTTACCTTAATTAACCCTTCCTGTAGCCCTCGAAGGTTAGAACTATGTTGTTCTTATGCTAGGAAACTCAAACCCAGATCATTTCTACTCTCTTGTTTGCATAATTGCCAGGACAATTGGAAAAAATACATAGAAAGTGTCCAGCACATATCCCTAACACTGAATACATGGCAGCAATTGTTAAAACAACTACTAATACTGACAATATATTCCACCACTCCATCAGGCATTGAGCCAGATAATCTCTAAGGTCTCTTCAGCTCCACCATGCCATGATTTCAGCATATCAAGTATTTGCTATGATTAAGGGGGTTCCTAAAAAGAATGCAACCGTAACTGAATTCAACTATACAAATGACCCAAGTCGTCTTTAATCAGAGATTTATTGATTTTTTTAGTCTTTCTTTCTTTTTGAGTGAGTGAATCTACAGACAAAAGACTAGCCAAATATAGAAAAGCTTGAAAAGAACTATTGTGTTTTGATAGTAGAGTTATGGATGACAATTTTTACTTAAAATGTTTCCTTTTACACAGGTTAATATAGATAAACATTTGGAAGAAAAGCAAACTATCTGATTTGCCTTGTGCTTTCAATTTACAATATATTTCTTAAATGCATTTTTATGAAAACCAGCAACTGAAAGTCTTATAGAAAAAGGGGAAAAAAGAGGCTGGTGTATAGGTAGCTCAGTGGTAGAGTAAAGCGTTAATCTAGCACGTGCAAGACGCTGGCTTTTATCTGCAAAAAGGAAAAACAAAACAAAAAACAACAAAAGAATGGAATCTGAGCTAAAGAACTTCAGAGCTGATGGAACCGAGCCTAGTTTATACACTTATTATCCTTGGCTTATCCCTAAATATTAAAAGTAAAATATGAACCAATCTGCAAATCTTGCACAGTGTCATGTTGTTTAAATAAAAAGTTCTTGGAATGATATGTACCATCCTTGAAATACTCCATTTGATTCTTGGGTATTACTTTTACTCTACCGTTCTTGCCCTGAATTGTTAAACAGTATTTTCAACTTCATCGCAGTCAACTACTGAGGCCTGAAGCTGTATATTTTATGTGGGACTGGAAATATAAACGTTTATAGTTCCAAACCTGAGTTATCCTTGCTTCAGAAATAAGATGTGTTGATGAAGAAGAAAATCCATAGACTATATAAACCTCACCTCAAGTACAGGAAAATAATCTAGGGGTGTTTTATTTATTGCACTCTTTACTGAAATCAAAGGAAGTGACTGTCTCTGTTTTCATTTACTTCTTAAGCATTCTTTA
This sequence comes from Aplodontia rufa, assembly GCA_004027875.1. Taxonomy (NCBI): domain Eukaryota; kingdom Metazoa; phylum Chordata; class Mammalia; order Rodentia; family Aplodontiidae; genus Aplodontia; species Aplodontia rufa. The sequence goes on from PVKS010019670.1 coordinate 32,638, forward strand.
GCTAAAATAATAAACTTGCAAATTCATATTTTGGGTTTAGATAATGTGATCACTGTAGAAATGAGGACAGGTCCATGTCTCAGGTCCCATCCACACTGGTGCTCACAAGAGAGTGTGGGTTTGCAGGTGAGGCAGCTAACAGCATGAGTAAAGTGTGGCCCCTGGAGCCAGACTGCTTGCATTCAAGACCTGACCTTGTCACTACTCTGTGTGACCTTGAGCAAGTTACCTTATTCTGTGGGCCTCTGATTCCTCATCTTCAAAATAGGGAGAGCCATAATTCCTACCCCACAGAGGCACTGTGAGGATTAAATGAGTTGATGTTTGTAGAAGAATATTAAGAATTTGGTTGTGTTAAAACAGTCTCACACTGAGTAAGTGCTAAGTGTTTGTTAAATAAATGAATGTGAAAAAGAGCAGAAGAGTCATTCTACAAACATTGAAACAGAAAGAGCGAAAGTGACTGAAACAGAGAAACAAGTCTACCCCGAGAGCTAACATTCCAGAGGTGGGAGCCTCTCTCGTGGGACATTGTATGATCTGTGTTTAGGTAGACGTGAAGGAGACGTGGGTCTGAAAGCTCTACCTACTTCTGCTGTTTCTCAAATGCCTCCATCTCAAAATGAATGCCAAAGTTGGGTATTTTGGGGAGGCAGGTCTGAAGCCGTTCATGGGGTAAGGGTTTTCCAGGCTGAGGGAGCGTGGGGTTCCAAGGCTCTGAGAAAGGAAGGCCTGGAGCTAAGGTTTGAATGTGTCTCCTAGAGGTCATGTGTTGGAAACTGAGCCCTCGGTGTAACAGTGTTGAGGGGATTAGGTAACCAGGGCTCTTCCTTCACAGGTGGATTAATGCCTTTATTGCAGGAGTGGGTTAGTCATTGTGGGTGTGTGGGTTCCTGGGAAATGGATGGGTTCAGCCCCTTCCCCACTGTGACTCTCTCTCTCTTTGCCCTGTTCTTTCTCTCTTGTCTTGGGGTGTGGGATGATATAGCATCTGGGTCCTTGTCAGATGCCAGGACCCAGATATTAGACTTTCCAGCCTCCAGAATTGTGAGAAGTGTATTTGGTACTGTGGTATGGCAGCACAAAAGGGACTCAGACACCTGGCATGGATGGCAGGAAGCCAGAGTGTCGAGAGCAGAGCAGGAGAGGAAGGGTGGGCAGATGACAGAATACAAGAGGTGAGGAACATGGGTGGGGCTTTCTTGACCCCTAGACGGGCTTCAGCTTTTATTCTGTGGACCTGGAGGATCATTAGAGGTGTTTGAGTGGAGGAGCAGACTGCAGAGGAGCAAGGGTGGAAGTGGAAAGGATGATTAGAATCTGTTACAACAATCCAGGAAGGAGGTGATGTAGTTTATTTCTGGTTGACAGCAGTAAGGGAGGTCAGAGAGGATTATGGATGTGTCTGGCTGATTCACTCTTATGTCCCTTATGCCTTGACATCCTACTTGGCACACAGTAGGAACTCAGTAAACATTTGTTGAGTGAATGCATGCATGTTAGGTGAACTTGGGTAAGGTTACTTCTTTAAAGCTCTGATTCTTCTAAATGGGGGCAAGATTCTGCTGTTTTATTCTAATCAATTCTACCCTCAAGGGCACATGAGCCATCTCTCCTTCACATAGCAAATGCCTGAGATAATCAACTTATAAAAAGTTCCTGTCCATGATCAAATGGTCCATTGCTGTTGGGCTGTTGAGGCAGCACAGAATGGAAGCATCACACGGCAGAGCCAAGTACTTACTTCATGGTAGGCCAAGTACTTACCCTTTATGCAAAGAGAAACAGGAGAGGACCAGGGGTTCACAATCCCCTTCTAGGGCACAACCCAAGGACCTAAAGACCTTCTACTAAGTCCCATATCTAACATAGGCTACCACTTCCTAACAGTGCACATGGGCCTTTGGGGACCCTTAAGATTTGAACTACAGTAAAGGGTTATTGAGGCAATTAAATTACACAATTTGCATAAATTGCTTAGCATAGTAATGAAAACATAAGATAAGGTTAAGATGAATATACACAAATACACTCAAAACATTTATGGAAAAGTTTGTCATTGGAGAGATGGAAAAGGTTAAGCTTTTCACTTTATACATACACTAAAAATAAAGGGATGCAAATGTTGGATTTATGAGTCATTTTTCACTTCCTTTTTGTACTTCTCACTACTTTTTGAAAATTTTCTATAATGAACACGTGGGATGAAGACAGAAATGAAAGAATAAGAGCACGTAGAATTTCAGGTTTTTATAAAACATCAGAAATGTAAGACTTTCGTCTGCTGCTTCTTGTATGGCCCATTTTGCCAACTCTGAATGTGGGCATTATCCTAACCTTTCTCTTCTCCTTCTCTCTTGTTATTTAAGAGTAAAGTGAGCTTTTGAAGCTCTTATAAAGCAAGAACAACGACCCAGTTCATCCTCCTGGTTTGGAGCTCCATTTCTCTGGAAAGAACAAGCATGTCTATTTAGCGGTTTGGTCTCTTGAGTTGAAAGCATTCATCATGGAACTACATTTAATCTGTCTGAGCTGTAAACTGTCACTAGGGAAATGGGGTTCCTTGCTGGAATTTACAAATCAAATATGCAAACATGGGTTTGCAGCCAGGTGCTGTGCTGCACACCTGTGGTCCCAGCTACTGGGGAGGTTGTTGCAGGAGGATCACAAGTTCCAGGCCAGCCTGGAAAATACGACAGACCTTATTGCAAAAAATAAAAAGAACAGCAACAGCAACAAAGACAGCTCCTCCTACTTCTCCCACTCCTCCTCTTCCTTCTTCTTCCTCTCCTTTTCCTCCTCCTCTTTTTTTGGTACTGGGGATTAAACCCAGGAGTGCTTTACCACTGAGCTACATCCTCCACCCTTTTTTATTTTATGTTTTATTTTGAGAGAGGGTCTCACTAGCAAGACTCTTGCTTAGAGTCTTGCTAATTTGTTGAGGCTGGCCTTGAACTTATGATCCCTCTGACAACTATGCCCAGTCTGATGCTTCTTAAATGGGGGCCACCAAAAGGTCCAGATGTGTGGTTGGAAGCAGAGGAAAGGGCAGAGGTCACCAGGAAAGTTGTTCTTCAAACCTAATCCTAGGGTGACATTAAGAAATAATCAAGCTAGAAGGAGCCCTAAGCTGCACACACCCTCTGGTCAGTATTTTTTTTTTTTAAGAGGTGGTGAGAGAGGAAAGAATCAATTTTATTTCATTTTTTTTTAACCTGGTCTTTGTTTCTCTGACACTTAGTTGTGTGTGTGGTGCTGGGGTTCAAACCGGGTCCTTGCGCATGCCAGGTAAGTACTCCAAACACTGAGCCACTACTCCAGCCCCCTCTGGACAGTATTTTCTCTTACTTCCTTTCCCTCCTTCTTATTTTCCTATTCTTGTTCTGTGTGCCATTCTTCCCAGCTGACATTCAACCCTTCTTCTAAGATACCTGGGTGTACCCTAGGAAATTCTTAGGGAACTAAAAACAATAACAAAATATTGGGTGTTTCTGGGCCTTATCCAAGACCTGCTAAATTTGAATCTCTTACCAATGGATCCTGGGCATTTCATTCCCTTCCTGTTAAGTTTTCCAGGTGGGAGGGTTTTCATCTCCTGGTGATCTGGAAGAGCAGAAAGCGGTTAATACCTAAAGGAGTATAATAATAATATTAACCACCACCATCATAGCACTATTAATATCAACAGCTAGCATTCACTGTACTTTAAATGTGCTAGCTAATTTAGTGCTAATTTAATTATCTAATTAATTATCTAATTAATGCTAATTTAATTATCACAACTCCGTGTGATAATTACTATTATTGTGGGCATATCCAATTTGCACATGAGGACTCTGAAGCACCAAAATTTACATGTGTAGGCTCAAGCTAGGAGTCAATACTTTTTACTACCACACTGTAGTGCCACCTGCGATGCTGAAATCAGGGGGTGGTAGGACCCAGCAGACAGACACACGCCTGCATTTTCTCCCTTGCATTCATACTCCAGTGGTCTGGATGGAGCTTATATAGGAGATTTCTCTAACATAAACTAACCAAGAGATTCCATCCCCTCTTTGGAAAGCAATGTAAATTATTGACCAGCATTCTGTGATTTCTTCCAGAATCTATTTCATAGAATATATCCATGGCATAAATTTAGTTTTATAAGTAATGATGCTGATAAGTCTGTATGTGATATAAGATAAAGCAGTTAGAGTTCTCCTCCAAAGAATGGTCTTTCCGTTTGTGACAGATTATTCTTGGCAATGTAATTAGCCGGTTGGGTTATTGAAACAGATGGGAAATGTTTCTTCCAAAATTTCAGAACTGAAATGATTCTTATTCTGTCTGGTGATAAATGTCAATTAAAATAGTTCTCCTTTTGCTGGAAAAATTAAGAAAAAAAATAGTTTAAGAAAATAGCAATACTGATTGCCAAGGGAAATTTGTTTTTGCAGTAAAACAAGCAAAACAAATCAAATCCCTTAAAACTAGAAGCAGGCTGTCTTCTGAAGTTAAGTTCACATCTGGAGATTTTTATAAACTTTATTGGAAACATTCCAGTAATCCACATTTTTAGCATAACAACAAGATTCTTATTTGCTGAATTTGATCTGAAATGTTACTTTTAGCTAAGTCCTGACATAGCTCCTCCTTGACCAGAAAATGTCCTCTGTGTTGACAAAGATACGCAGATCTTAGATATTAAGGCCATTGCTCAATTAAACACAGAATCTCTTTGTAAATTATGGTTTTTATATTTTTTTGTTTTTAAAGAGAAAGAAGGACAGTGAGAAAGAGAGAGAAAGACAGAGTCAATTCCATTTAGTTTTTCATGTGGCTTTTGTTGCTCTGACACTTCATTGTGCATGTGGTGCTGGGGTTCAAACCCACATCCTCGCACATGCTAGGCAAGCACCACAACTGCTGAGCCACCGCTCCAGCCTCTGTAAATTATGTTTAATGACCCTCCCCAAAGGATTGACAACAAACAAGGAGCTGATGGTAGAAGAAAAAAATTTTAAAATCCATGGTTAGCACAGTATGTTTATCATTCCTCTTCAAAAGATGCAATGGAGTTGCATCTAAAGAACGTTACTTACATGAGACATTTTTATCAAAGGTGTTTTTAACTATGGTGTCAGAAGACAGAAATTCTAAATAAGATGCATTTGTGAGGACCTAAGAATGACTGAGACCTCACCTGTGTAAAAGTCACAGTTCAGATAAATAAAATGTTCTAATTTCAAGGTATCTTTTGGTAAGATAGGAGTTTCTATGATAAACTTTGCTCACAAATATGAGATAAAATTCATTATGTCACAAGTAAACTGCCCATTTTAAAAGATAAAGGTAGGGGCTGGAGCGGTGGCTCAGCGGTTTTGGCGCTTGCCTGG
>PVKS010019671.1:0-11351 GCA_004027875.1 Aplodontia rufa
CATTAATAAATAGGCCCTGGTTTATACCTCAGTTCTCATAAGTAGTGCTATAAGAATGAAAGTGTGTCATTAGGACTCTGAATCCACTAAGAATACATCTTGGGAAATGCTGACAGTGAGAAGCAGTGACATATATCTGGCGTGGGCTCTAAATGTGATATAAAATCCCCCTTTCTTGTTTCCTATCTTGACAATCCATACAACCCTTAAACAAAGGGGGTGAAATCACTTTTGGAAAATCTTCTTACAAAGTGAATATCTAATATCCCAGGCACATGGTCAGCTAATGTATTCTACTATATGCAAAGGAATTTGCTCAACACTGATAGCAAAAGGTAGCACTTAATTTTACTATTGCATATTTATGAAATTAGTGATTATAATATTTGCTATTCCTTCTGAATTTAATTCTGTATTATGGTATTTGATCCTGTGGGATGGCATGTTTTTTAAGTGCAGAATTAAATGCAAACCTAATCTCAAATTTGAGGAAGCAATAAAGAGAGATGAATAAAAGAGACCAAATTGAATAGTAAATATAGGAGTTAAATTAAAACAAAGTAAAGCAAATAAGAAAATAAGCCAAATACCTTTTTCCTACGTGTAAAGTAAGATTTTATATTTTTAGACATGATTATGGCCACTTCTGTGATTGAGAATGTCAAATTCCACATCCTGTCACTCCAAGTATATGCTCCATCTCCAGATTAATATATAGTCTCCACACTCCATTTTAAATAATTGTCATATAAAAATGTATGTTAGAAATAGAAAAGGAAGAACATGCCTATCCATGTTTTATTAGCTCAAAAGAATTTCAATATGCTATTATTAAATATATTATGATGGATTATGGATCACAGTTCTTCACTGCTGATATTTGTAATAGTGTCAACAACAATTATGGTCAGCAAGTAAATATAACAGCCACTTGGAAATGTTATATGACTTTTCTTATTTTCAAAATCCAACCACAGTTAGTAGGTCAAAATTTCCATATTCAGGGAGTGATCCTAAGAGCCACTATGTCCCACAAATTAAGTTCAGAATAATCTCAAAATGTAACATCAAAGTAAGAGTGGATTGTCTGTCCAAAAAAGCCCAAACTTGTTGTCATAGAGGCCACTTAATAAAAATTTTACATCGAAATATTTGAGAACTGATAAGGGATCATTTTAGTGTTCATAATCACAAAACATATGTGTTACCCTGGATCAGAGGTGGCCAATAGTATTCATCCTCTGGATTGGCTGTGACCTTCCTGGTGGTAGGTTACAGAAACTTTTGAGGGCATGTGCTGCCCTTAGTAAGAATTCTTGTGGATGTCTGCTATAGGCATGGAGGTAGAAAACAACATGAATATCACACAATTGCCATCTCGGCTCTGAACAATACCTAAAGTAAAATAGTAAAGTTGGGGAACAGGTCTAAAAAACTTTTCTTTAGGGCTGGAGCGGTGGCTCAGCGGTTTTGGTGCTTGCCTGGTTTTGGTGTTTGCCTGGCAAGCACGAGGACCCAGGTTCAAACCCCAGCACCACGTACACAACTGAGTGTTGGAGCAACTAAGGCCATGTGAAAAACTAAACAAAGTTGTTTCTCTCTTTCTCTCTCTCTCTCTCATTGTCCCTCTCTCTTTTAAAAAAAAAAGACCTTTTCTTTAGTTAAATACAGTACTTGTGAAATCATCTATGCCTGGACATAAAAGACTTTATGTTTTTGATATTATATGAAATATATAACTTATATAATTTTTGCCTCATTCAGTTGACTCCATGTATTATAAAATTGCAGCAAAAACATATTTTGACTTCTTAATGTAGAATCCTCAATGCAGTTCCCCCAAACACACTATAATAATTAGGAATTCATGTCCTATCATAAGGCAAGACTATTAAGGGAACACTTCAGTTTGTTATATGCAGAATTTTGCAATAGATAATTAATGCCAAAGAAAATGACCCTGACCTTACAGGATGTGGCTAATAAAAACATTAATAAAAATTTTGCTTTTAAATGAAGCCAATATGGCAGTGACCCTTTGGAAATGTAGAGAGGACGGTGCTAAATAAAGTACTGTGTAAGAGAAAAAGCAGTAAAGGGAATGCACTCGCTGAACAGCAAAAGCTACAGAAGAGTCTTTGATCAAAAATAACTTGGCAGAAGAGTTTTACTCCAATACAAAATTCTACTGAAGCCAGTGCCTCAGGCTTCAGCTGCAGCTTCTGTGGGAATTGTGCCCATTGCCTGCCCAAAAGAGAAGAGAGATAAAGCAGAGAAAACTCAGTGAGAGGCAGGAAAGGCCAATCTTCTCATCTGTCCTACATAATTTTACCTACAGGAATCCTTGCCAGGAAATTCATTGAAACACTGAACCTGTATCTAATTTTGGAGATTGTTTTATACTATCTACACATATCACACTGAACATCTTTCCATCTGAACACACCTTGCATAGCACTTCCATTAAACATGCATTTCCCTATTAGGTTGAAGGTTCCGAATCTGGATAATTTGCTAAACTGAAAAAGTTATTTTTTAAAGGCTTGCATATACCCAATCGCACACACAAAGCAGCGCAGCCTGTTATTTCCTTGCTGAATTCCCACAGGCTTTAATATTTAAATTGTTAATGAAATCCAAGAATAATTATAATGCTAAGTACTGAGGATTCTGTACTACGTTTTAAATCACTCGTGTGATGTGTTTCTTTTATCTAACACTGCCAATAAGTTTCATTCGGGAGCCTATGAAAAAGTGAATAAACGATTAGACTGTCTCTACTTTTTTTTATCTTTAAAAATTCACATTTTTCGCTTAAATACTAATCGAGTTATTAGAGACACCTAGCCACCCCCCGGCCTCCAGCAAGAACAATATGGCAAATGATCGAGGTGGTGCCCAGGCGGCTGATGACTTTATACGCCGCGTCCCGGCTCGGTGACCCACAAATCTCCTTTGATATGCCAGGCAGGAGAAAGAGCTTGAAAGGATCAGGAGAAGGGCCCGATGAAGCCATCATGTGACAAGAATCCTAAGACTGCTGCGAAAGGGAAAAAAAAGCGAGAGCCAGGGACTGCGAGCCGGTGGCGCGGCTGGCGCTGATAGAGCTGGGCTGATAGAGACGTCGGAGCCGCCGAGTGAGCGCGCGGACCACCGAGGACGCGGGCAGGCGCGGGCCGGCGGAGCCGGGGAAGCAATCTTCGCTAAATTAAAGAAATCTCCATGGAAATTAGCATGAAACATTTTCTAATCTCGCGCTTTTCACTGCCGACAAGGGTCACTGGTTTAGCTTCACTCTGTTTTATTATTCCCCAGTCGGCTCCCGGGCTTCTTCCCACCCTTGCATTGGCCATGGGTTTACAGCCCCTCCGTACTGTTGCCTTGCTCTGCATCTTAACCCTTTTAGGCTGTCTTTTCAAAAACAAACCCAGATACGATTGTTATTATTTCCCTGCTATTGTCATCATCATTACCACTAGCACTTCTAATAAATACCATCATCATCACCCTGGCAGAGGGAGTCTAAGAGGAGCCCAGCCCTTTCTGATCCCCAGCAAGGGTTTCATTTTCAAATCCAGCTGCCTGCTCTCTTAGCTGTGTCACTGGTGTTCAGGCCTCCGTGGCTGAGCTTGTCTAGCAGGATGAAATGCCACCAGTTCTAGGCTGTTCCTAACATGCTGCACCTGGGCAAGTAGGGGGCATAGCTGATCGCAGCACAGAAGTATAAGAGCGCATGTGCATGTATGAGTGTGCACATGTGTGGACTCCTGCGCACAACCTTGGGCAGGTCACCTAACGTCTCAGAGCCTCACTCGTCTCATTGGTAAAATAGGGAAAGTACATGCATGGTAGTGGGCATTTTGGAATTTGGTAGAAATGACATTTTTGACCATAGGTACCCAGAAAAAAAGACTGTCATTACAGGATGATCTATTAAAAGGTCACTGTGATGTTTATTAGGACAATTACGCTGGAGTAGAGAGGAAGAATCCTTGTTGTATAAAATTCTGACTTAAATGGAGGCTCAAAAACAAAAATACAGAAACAAAAAGAAAAAAAGTTTAAACAACTCTAAAAAAAAACAACTAAGTTATGAAGAGAAAATAAAGCTGCATTCTCCAATTTAAAAAAAATGATAAGACATATGCCCTGCGAGAATTTAAAGCAAATTGATGTAAAAGATTAAGATGTGAAACTTACTTACATAGGTCTCTTGTTCATTAAACATCACCAAATGGAGCCATTGAGCACCAGAGCTCAATTTCCATAAAATGAGCTGAAAAAGGAAAAGCAATGTATGTACTCACACATGCTTGACAGCTTTACAGATACTATTTCTTTCATCTCTACAACATCTCAGCTTTGGTTTGTCCTCAAAAGTCAAGAACTATGCTGCTTTTTATTTGTTTTATATTAGTTCCTCAAATAGTTCCTAATACATGGTGAAAACGCCTGTCACCATGTAAGTTAGTTTCATGTTCTGCATCCAGAACCATGCAGATCTGAATCTTCTCACAAACTCTGTGAGTCAAGCATCGCCCTGTTTTGCAGATGGAAAACTTGAGAAAGTAAAATAGCTTGTCACATCACATCGGTCAGTGTGATAAAACTTGAGGGACTGAATGACCACAGATGCCATGTTCAATTCTCCAAATAACCTCCGCTCTGTGAAAGAGAAAACAGAAGCCAAGAGAGGTGCAGTAACTTCTCCAAAGTTCCAAAGCTTTCTAAAATTATTTTGATTTGCATATTTATGAAGTGCAATGTGATAATTCAATATATGTATACCATGTGCATGATGAAATCAGGGTAATTAGTATTTCCATCTCCCTATCATTATTTTGTATTTGTATTTGTATTTGGAGACTTCACACTCTTCTAATTATTCATAAAATATATAATGGGTTACTGTGCTAATAACCAGTGTTAATAACCAGGCTTACCCAGCTCTGGTGTCTATGCTGTCTCCGAAACACCTCAAGGAGAAAACTAAGCTGTCATTTCAAAACTTGTCATCCAATTTCAGGATTAATTCTGTAGATGAAACGAGTACATCCAGCTTTAGTATTCTTAATTATTTTATGAAAAAGTTTATACATAGTCTATAGTGTGTGTGTTTGTGTGTGTGTGTGTGTGTGTGTGTGTGCATGAAAGAGAAAGAGAAAGAGAGAGGGAGTGTTTAAGTGTCTCTGACATCATATAATATCATATTCCCAGAAAACAAAGGGTATGTTGAACCAGTGTATGAATAAATAAAATCTGTTTTATTCTGCAATTTTCACACAAAGTTTGAATAAGAATACTTTTCAGAATAATGTGGTACATAATCTTGTCCATGAGAAAATTTTATTTTAAGGATGGAATATTAATTAATTCAATAAATCCTAATGTTTACATATAAATAAAATTTTGTAAATGAAATTGTATTTCAGATGTATAGAGAAATTTATTTTAAGATAATATGATGGTAAATTGTTTTATAAAAATGAACACTTCTGAATAAAATATGTCTATTTTAAATCTATTTTAACCTTGGTTTTGTATGCCTGATATTGTGTGTGTGTGTGTGTGTGTGTGCGCGCGTGTGCGTGTGTTCATCTGTGACTACGGAAGATTCGTAGGATGACTACAGTATGCCGTAAATAGGTAACAGCGGGATGGCAACAGAGTGTCACAAAGGAAGTCAAGGAGTTTGGATGTCTTCTATTTATTGCAAATAAGAGATAAAAACAGTAGGTTTTGTACTGCTGTTGTTTGAATAACAGAGTTCTTAATGAATATCCATTACTTTCAGCCAAAACCTTCAGTGAAGATTCCTACACTGATGATGTTAAAGAGAACTTGGCAACTATCACAAACTGGTACATGGTTCAAAAATAAGGATCTTTCTCAAAGTCCTTGATGCAAAATGCCAGAATGCTGAATTCACCAGAGCAGGGCTACATCCTGATCCAACACCCCTTTATCTGCTGCATGCCTCAGTTTTCTAGACTTATATCCTGGGCCTCCCCTATGGGCATTTCTCTCAACCACACCAAGAAAGGATGTGTCATGAGAGGACAGGACTTATACTAAAAAATAGTGCGAAGAAATGATATTAAGAAATTAAAGGCCAGAATAAAATGCAAAAATGAACATGATTGAAGCCAGAATACAATGACAAAAATGAGTGCATTTTAGTGACCATCTAATACACGAACATAAGTGTACCTGTTCAGGTTTAAAAGCATATTGAAAAAACTTCTAAACAAATCCAAGTCAAAGGTGCTTAAATACAGAGGACATTCAAGGCACAATTCCCTTTAGGTAGAAAAAGAGCAAAGCTTTCTTAGTGAATAGAACACAAATATGATGGAGGTTGTTAGGAATGAGGTTGTTGCACAAATGTTGTGTGTGTGTTTCTAGAGAACACCAGGGATTGCTTTAAGAAGCCTGCCCTATCCTCTCACTTAGCATGTCTTTCATTTGTTGTCAGATACCCAGAGCACCCTCATGTAGCTTCTTCCTTTAGGGATGCTGAGGCCCACCCTCAAGTACGGGTCTAATTGCTCTAAGGATACTTTAATTACATCTCCTTTTGATCCAGTTCTAGGTAACGAGATGCTCTAAGTTGGGGCGATTTCTTGGGGAGACTTCCTTGTTTCCAAGACATCAAGGGAGGCCTGTTCATCACTCTCCATCACTAGACATGTACATAAAAATCTTATATCAGGCTTGTAACTACCATCACAGACCACCACAAAATCTGGAGTTAGGGTCAAGTTCACTTTTGCATAAAGCAAAGCAGTGTGGAAGGAGGATGCTAGGTCCAGAAACTTGTGCCAATGATTTCAACAGTTCTCTTCTAAGCACAAGCTTCTGAGATTATCATTACACTCTAATCACTGGGTGAGTGGAATCACACATGTTTTGAAAAGCTGACTTTTCATTATCATTCAACAGAAAATGTTTTCTAAAATTCCCCATTGACTATATGACTCATCTATTCTGACATAACTATACCGTTACAGAATACACTTTTATGAGTTTAGTCCTTGGCATTTTGTTGAGACTTACTTTATGGCTCAGCATGTGGTCTTTCTGATAAATGATTCATGTTTATTTGAAAAAATTGCATGTTTTTAAGTGTTTAAGTGTAAGTTTCTACATGTGCAAATAAGAACAATTTGTATAACAAGATTCATATCATATATATTCTTAGAAAATTAATATTTTTCTATTGCTGCTGAACAGGGTGGTTAAAATCAAGCATTTGAACTGGGTATGTAGCTCAGTAGCAGAGCACTTGCTTAGCATATGGAGATCCTGGGTTTGATCCCTAGCACTGGGGAAAAAGTACACTAATTATAAATTATCTATTTCTCCTTTTGATTTTATCAATTTCCTTTTTTGAGGCTATCATCTTTGATACACACAAATTTAAAATTTTATTGTATATAAAAACTTTTATAGTTACAAAATAGTTTTTCCTTAACAACTATGTCAAGAGCTATACTGAAGTTTTTGTTGTTCTTGCCGTTCAAACTTTGCATACCATACATTTTCTTTTTTAATTTCCTAAACACTTTTGTGGGCTAGTATGGGTGATATATATATATATATATCATATATATATATATATATATATGATATATATATCCTATATATCTTGCATATATATGACATAAACAAGAGTTATACATATCAAGAACATTTTAAAATCTATGTATAATTGCTTATATTATCTGGTTTAATAACTTTGTCAGAAAAGTTTCATCTTCTAACATGTGTTCTATATTTTAGTTAGAGCACCCAATATATTTATAATATGATTTAATATTACTGATACATTTGAATTTCACTTCCCCATCTTATGATTTTCCTAATATCTATTTATTTTTTCATCCTATAACTACCTTTATTTGCATGTAGAAAGCATTTTCACTGCTCCATTTCTTTCCTCTATAGCTTGTTAATTACATGTTCTTTTCTTCTGTTTCATCTTTTTAGAATAAGGAAAAACACATTCATCTCTGACTTCATATTGACTTTTGCAATATAAATGGGTATCTATCACTTCTGAGAGAATTTAAGGCCTTTTTTACTTCAAAGAATGAATATGTATTCAAAACTGATTTAAATGCATGTATAAATTTTATACCTTTAATACCTAATATTGATTTAAATGCATGTATAAATTTTATACCTTTAATACCTAATATTTTGCTCTTTATTCCTTTCTCTATTTCCTAAATCTAAAAATAAAAATATTTTGCCTGTTTAAAAAGCTCCCTTTAATAGTTGATTTAGTGTGTTATGTTGGGAAAAAAAGCTCTCAGGTAACATTTGTATTTGCTAAGATGTCTATAACCTTCATTTAAAAAAAACTATTCCTGGAGAATATGGAATATTGAGGTGAAATATTTTCGTATTTTAAAATTGTTATCCAACTTTCTTCTCTTTCCTATCATTTCTATTGTAAAATCAGCTGTCTCCACTGTACTGTTGAAATTTTGAAATAGTGTGTGCTTATTATTTAGATGCATTTGAGATTTGTTTTCTATATATTGGGGAATTTCAGTATTTTGCTTCTGGTGTGCTCACATGTAGATTTCTTTATATTTTCACTGATGTATGTTACTAACTTCTTGAAATCTGTGGCTAGCTATATCTCACTAGTTTTGAAAAATTATTAACCAAGACCATTTCAAATATAGGTTTTGCATTTTTCTTTCCTTTCTTTTCAAATTGCATGCATATTTGAATTTTCATTGCAACACAAATGCAATCACAAATATGAAATTATGTTCAACTATGTATTTTCCTCTCTTTTTAGTCTGTAAGTATAGATCTCTTCTAATGAGTTATCTTTTGGTAATGGATCCTTCATTGTTCTGTGTTTAATTTGCTATTAAATCCATTCAATCAATTCTTAATGTTGTTTATTTTATTTTTCAATACCAGTTTTTCTCTTTTGCTTATTTATTTTTTCATTTGAGGTATAGCAATGGCCATTTGTTAATGTTGTTATTATCCACTTTATGTATGTACACATATATACATGGGGCCCTCAGTTCAATCCCAAAACACACACACACACACTCCTCATGCATGGTAAGCAAGTGCTCCATCACAGAGCGAGATGCCCCATCCCCCTATTTTGTAATTGGATTTTGAGTCATAGTCTCACTGATTTGCTCAGGCTGGCCTTGAATTTGGGATCCTTCTTGCCTCAGCCTCCTGAGTAGCTAGAATTACAGGCATGAAACCTACGTTCTTGACCATATTACTCACATCTTTATTGATTCTTTTTCATCGTTAATAGATTTAGGATTTGTTTTGACATAATTATAAAAACATGTAATATAATTTGCTCTAATTAAATCCCTAGTACTTCTCTTTTCCTCCTTTTCCCTTTCCCTGTTCTAAACCCTATGCCTCATGAGTCTGTATTTAGATCTTTTATGGAGTTATTTCTATTCTCTCATTTTTTCTGTTGCATTGTAATTATTTAGTCCTACCCTCTTGAAAATTCCTGGTTAAATATCAATATTTTCAAATATAACACTTATCTAAGGATTTGATAATCATTATTTCCCTCCAGGGGGCATTTTCATTTGCTGTGGTAAATAGTTATCAAAAGTGTAGATCCTCTTTAAATTAGCCTGGGATTGATCTCCCTCAAAACATACATTTAGTCTTCATAAGAGCTGTTCTTGTTCAGATTCACATTTGCCCAGCATCATTCAATGGAAATATAATGTGAGCCACATATGTCATTTTGAATTATGTAATAGCCCATGTCAAAAAGTAGAAAGAAAAATGGAAAGTGTTTTTATTATTACTTTAATTAACATGAAAATATTATTCCATCAACATGTTATCAACATAATTTTTGTTAATCCAATACTTAATATTTTTCTTAACTTTTTTTCTTTATGCACTAAGACTTTAAAAATATAGTGTGCTTTTTTACATTTACAATTTGTCTTGATTTGGACTAACCATATTTCACAAGCTCAGTAACCGCATGTAGCTTGTGACTACCATATTGGACAATGTGGCTTTCTCCGAAGTTGTAACCTTTGATGGTCCTAACTGGAAATTCGATGTGTTTACCATGGCCCCTTCTCCTTATAGGTCTTTGACCCCCAGTTTCTTTTTCTCACCTTCATGAGACCTCCAATATCTTTGCTTGACTTCCCAGACTTTTTTTTTAACTACTATTTTATGTTTGACATGTTATGCATTAGCAAATGCCCTAATGGAGAACACATTTCATTTCTTCTAATATATTGGCCTCTAAGAAATCTGGGTGTCTTAGTAACATGGAACTCTGTCTTCTCTGTCCTGTAAGAGTGACAAAAGTTCATTTCAGAGTCCTCACCTCTCGCTTGCTACTCTCTACTTAACTTTGTAGCTCCTTGGATCTGTGTCACTTACTAATTGGCAATTAACTTTAGCAGAAAAGCAGCGCACAACGTCAGGCTTAACTCTGTACATCTCTCTCTTCTGGATTCTGGTGTTCAAGTTCTGTCTGCTGTGATATCTTTTCAGAAATTCATTAGATTTTGTGTTGTTTGGGTTTTTTTCCTTCAGTTTTTCTTTTTTTTTTTAGTACATTTTACTATGTACCAAGGTAGTAGTGCACTATCTCCCAGTTTTTTGTTCCATACTATTGATTTTCATTATTTTTCTTTGAAAAAGGCAGATGTCCCAAGCATGAACTACATAGATATCAGAGTACATGACACAGAATTAATATTTATCAGATCACACCACTTGAAGAAATAGATGTTAAACTCAGTAGTTCACTGGTCAGTCAAACAAGAACAAGTGAATTGCAGGAAATGAGTCATATGTGCATTATAGTAAGAATGACATGTCATCTTATTCTACCTTCAGCTAAAGGAAATTAGGAAAGATCAACTCAAAGCTGAAGAAAAAAATAGAAGATCAATCTCAGTGATCAATACCCAGAATCCAGGGCTGGAGCGGTGGCTCAGCTGTTATGGGTTCAAACCCCAGCACCCATGTACACAACTAAGTGTCAGAACAACGAAACCAATGTGAAAAACTCAATAAAAACTGATTTAAAAAATACGACCCTTCTATTCCACTCCTGGGAATTTTTCCAGGGGAATTAGAATCAGCACATTATAGTGACATATCTGTGTTCATAGCAGCACAATTTACTATTGCTAGACTATGGAAACAACCCAGATGTCCCTCACGGGATGAATGGATCCAAAAACTGTGGTACGTTTATACCATGGAATTTTACACAGCAATTAGAAATAATGATATTGCAGCCTTTGAAGGTAAATGGATGGCTATGGAAGAAATTCATGCTGAGTAAAATCAGCTTAACT